>KZ308231.1:0-66490 GCA_000376725.2 Ladona fulva | reverse complement strand
GGGTCTTGAGATAAGATTTACCTATATATATATATCAGCATCAGCATCAGAGTTTGAATGCATTAATAACAATTTATTTCTGTAGACAATTGCATATGAGGACATGCACCAGGTAAACTCCTTTGGTAGAAAACCACCACTGGCACCAGACAAATCCTTTTGGTAGAAAATATCGAACATTCATGAAGAAATATTGGATTTTGCGAAAGAAACTGGAAGATGAATGTTTCAAGAAATAGCTTAGTTTGCTGATATAGGTCATAAAAGGCATTTTATCAACCTCTGGGGCTCTGAGATTCGGAACTTATCCGAGCGTTGCACCCACCTGGTCGGAGTCTCGCTTCCAATCGAAAAATCGATGGCATTTGTCTATTTGGAAACCGTTTGTAAGAGAAATCCACTAGAGATTCAAAGTGCATAGCAGGACCCATGGGTTTGTGGAACAATTCCAAATCGGAGGAAATTATCCGATCCTTGACTCGAGTGTTTTAGACGTGGATAAAGTCCGTACGAAGACAGTTCCACGTACTCCATAGATTCGGAGTACGAAATTAATTTTTTCCAATTTTAAGCGGGATCCTGGTTCATCTACAAAATTCGTGATGTGAATAAGAAGGTCGATCTTAGGAATGAAAGTTTCTCAGTGAATGGTTTTCAAATAAATGATCAGTTAATATCAGTAAGGAGATGAGTATATTATCGACAGAGTTTATGTTTACAAATTCCGTAATTTGACTTCAGAATACGCAATTGATGCCATGTTTCGCAAAGCATCTCTGGAATTCCCATCGCGTAGTCGAAAATTCCGAGGGAACGAATTATCTTCAAAGTTACACACAAACGCACTCAGTTCTTTCGAAGCCCCAACTCCTTTTCCAGAATCCCATAGAAACAAAACGCTGCGAAAGCGCTCCCCAGGAGGTTGAGAGATGTAAAAATCATACGAAAATATGTGGATCTGAGTTCATTTTGTGGGAAAGGAAGAGTTGGGATGACGCTGAGAAAGGAGCGTGAATGGGGCGGGAAAGGAAGTGGAACGGAAGAGGCAGGAGATGAATCGTATAAAAGGTAGAGGAGAGAGAGGGAGAGAGTGATATGGTTAAGGGTCAGATATGAAGGCAACGGTAAACTTCCTCCAATTGGTTCAAAACCCTAAACCCCTATCATTTTTGTTGGTGTGTGAATGTCTCTTTCTACGATCGAAAAAGCATCCCTCTCTTATTTCAACACTAACGTACCTCTTTCCCACAATTTCAAAAGGTCGAACTCGATGGAGTCTTGTATTTACTAGAATTTCGGGCCTTCCCATTCACACATACTCACCGAACCGAAGAGAACTTCTGCAGTATTTGTTTTGGCTCGTTTAATTCACTCATTCCTTTTCTCTCTATATATATCCTCAGCCCGCATCCCTCCCTTTCTCCGAAGGGACTAACCTCTTCTACCAAAAGCCCCTCTTTCCCTCGCCATCAGAATACGGTTCCTTCTTTCACCTTTACAATACGCGTTTGGGACGGAAATATAATTAGACATTGTGGAGGCATGGGGGAGCTGCGGTGGGAATGTTTACAGGAGTTGGTCCTTTAATGCATGAGTGTGTATGGGCCATGCTCGTTTGTGTGAATGGAAGAGGGAATGGACGACACCCGTGCAACAAACATTTTTATCATCATATATATACATGACAAGTAAATGAATGAATTCGGGTACTTTGATATGTAAAATATCTCAACGATTGCTGTATTTAAAAAAAAACCGAAGCGCAAATACTCATGAGTAAATTCAGAATTGAAGGAGCTCTCGCTTTCTCTCGATTATTTTAGAAAGCCTTTTTTAGCATGTGTTGAATTGAAAAGAATACTAGAACTGTTATTTTAATTTATAGAACACCAACATGTATGTATGATTGTGTATGTATTTTGTGGTGTTGTATAAATTAAGATATCAGTTCCACAATTCTTTTTATTATGGATTATCACCAAGTTAAGGTCGAAACTATCTGTATTAAATTAACTAACTATAGATACCGAACTATATATAATGAACTATAGCTATATTAAATTAAATTTCTTAATAAAATTCCCCTGAATACCATTTTTGGGAGTATAGATAGTGTTGGGATTCAATTTTTTTACAGAATATTATCCCTACGGAGTATGTAATCATCTTACAGATAATAATGCGTTAAAAGTGAGTGAGTGAGTGCTGGCATACTGCGCTTAGGGAGTGGAATAATACATACATTATCCCTTATTCCTCCAATTTAAAACTTTCTCTACAAAATTGGTCTCCGGATAGTCATGTGGGTAACGCATTCGAATCGGTGATATCCCGGCGGTGGCTCACGTGTGAAATGACATTAACCATAAAAGGAATTTTAAAATTTCTACTACTTGTTTACGAAACTTTGAGAAAAAATAAGGATCTGTTTCAGGATCCTGCTTTGGAATTGCATTCTTGTTGTAACGAACATATTGTAGTACCTCTGTATATATCATTCTACTACTATCGTGTCAGATAGATTAAGGAACTGGTTCGGCAAACTCAGGAAATTCTAAGAACAGATTCGCGAGAATCCACCACCGAATATAAACTTGATAGATCTAGAAATAAGAATTTTCGTTCATTAGGTTATTTAGACTGCAATTTAGAACATTTTGTACCATTATTAAAGCTCCTACGAAAGAAAATGATGGACTTAATAGTTAATAGAAATAGATGAATGAACTTATTCTCCCCTAATTCACTTAGAGTTCACTTTGAAAATTTCAATACCTTGAAGTTCATATTTAGCTTAAAGTTCACCTTACCCTTCTGTGACAGATTTATCGAAATTAACATTCCTCCACAAACTTCCGAGCATGTAGAAGTATAATCCTTTCCTTCGCCCTTCCACGGTCTGAGGTGCCTCATTAAAATAAATGCCATCTGCTTACATCACATTCTCAAGTACAAATCTCTAGAGTACAGTTCATCGATCTATTCCGTCGCATCCACTTTCCCTTGCAAATTTTGCCTCTAGCGTAAACCAAAGTTGGCGAATTTCTTTCGGCCAAAAGTGTCACTGCTCTGACGCTTCTCCCCGGTCATTTTATCATCCAAATTATCCATACCCGGACCTTAGATTCCCCACGCACATAATTTCGTTCCCCAAGGTTACATTTTGAAACTCTCGACCAAGTTAGAGAAGTGAGATTAACTATTCATGTCTGAGGGTCTTGAGATAAGATTTACCTCGGTTTCTATGTCAAATAAAATAGCGATAAATTCTGTATACTATCAAACACGAGCTCTACTCAAATATGCCTTGATATTACGGAGAAAATATAAAATGTGCGGGTTCAAGTTTGACTTAAAGTTGTTGATTTAACATTTTATCTCAGACCATCTTATCGAAAATTCTCTGCGGCGCCTTGCAAAATGAAGGATAATTTCGCTTAAGGACTCATTCTAGATTATATTTCTTTTGTTAGTATCAATCTTCAGTCTTCCGTATTTAATTTTCAGTTGAACATCAATTTGATGTCATGCTAATGCTACCAATGCTGTGAGAAATTATAAACTTGAAGCTTACTAAAATAATCGCAAATCATACAGCAAAATATGACAATATATTTGTGGAAAAGTAAAAGTTACATTTATTCTTTCATTTATGATGGAATTCCAGCAAATCTAGCTAGAGAAGATTACTTTTATGAGAATTATTTTGTAAATAATATAACTTATAGTTTTTAAACTGTTTTATTTCTTAAAGTAGTCTCTTAAAAAAATTATCAGCTCAAGATTTCCTAATATCTAGGTCAGAGATGTCGAGCCTTAAGCTGAAATAGTGCGATATTTCATATAAAGGACTTATTTGCCAATCTACGGCCAAAATATTCAGTGAGAAGTAGCTATTATCTTTTTTATTATGTAAGTGATGTGGATGTGGCATTTGATTTAAATCATAATTAATTTTCATTAACAATGAACAGAATCCATATTTGTTTATTCTGGGGCTTAATTTTTAACTGAATAAAAGATAACATGTACAGGGCAGTCAAACGTCCGCGTGCCATAGGCTTTCTATTTCTGGCCTAGGTGTAGTCAATTTAGAAGTATTCTAAATATTGTATTAGCTCATAAGCGCTAATTTTTCGAATGTATGGAAACTTTCCCTTTACACATTTACACACGTTACACAATTTACAGAAAGATTTAAGTGTGACACGAGTTCAGTGAGTAAACACATAATGTTAGTAGTAATTATCACAGAAAATGTACTGCGAGTTTTGCATAAAGAAGGTAGTTACTTATAATTAGGGAAGGAAATGCTTGATGGGTAGTATATCCGTAATATCATTCGATCTCAAAGGCGAATAGCTCGTAGATCGTTAGAAAGAACATCACGGTAGCCATCAATGCACTGATAAACTTGAGATGAAATGAAACGAAGCATTTCGGTGGAAGATGCTGGAATGGAAGAAAAGATTTAGCCCACTTTTGCCAAATCAAACCCGTTAAGGGAGCCGTTTCTGTTTCATTGACTTCCATTTCTCCTTTAACTGCCAAAGGTTGATGGAAGTGGTAGTAGTGAGAAGAGAGATCACCAAGAAGTAACGATCCTTATCACGAAACCCCAATCAGTAGTACATAAAAAGATAAATAAGAAACCCTAAAGATTACCGTATATGCTTCGTACCTCTTAGACATCCAACTAAGCATTGTTACATACGGAGACGCTCAGAAGAGCCTATTTATGTATTAATATAATCAATATATTTAGCCGATACTATGTGAAACTCCATAATGGTAAGGATTGAAATAACGTTTTCCAAGTTCAACCGAGAATTATTTTTATTGGCGACCGGTTTCAAGTAAATATGATTATAATTAATTGAAACACAATTAAAGAATAATAAATAATAAAAAATAATAAATAGCAATAAAGAGAAATATATAATTAGTTATTTCATATTACTGTCTATTAGGAAAGGTTAGGCCCATGTGGGCCTTCCACCTAACCTCTGAAGTTAAACCACATTTTAGTATATTTTGGATGTTACTGCTAAGATTGCACTTAAGATATAACCTATTTGCACTTAAATTATATTTAAAATCGATAGATGAAGCCAATGCTAGGTACAACTCCATGCATAACATAAAATCACCAAATTCGATTACGATTCTAAGGAAAACTTTAGTGTCTGTAATGTATTAATTTCTCTCTCCTTCTAGTCAAGCCTTTCAGGACGCAGATATCGATTTCTCATTATCAGTTACCTTTTTATTTCCCCTTCAAAGCGCCTTGGAAAGCTGTCCTTGAAATAATACCATTGTTTCATAACCAGCACAATTATTTTTCTTTCTTTTCAATATTTCACCCATATTATAATCTCCTGTGAACTTTATCTTTTCTTTCTTGTATTTTTTCTCCTTTGAATACCCTGAAAGTTTTCAACTGCGAAAATGTTTTCAATATTTAACTATCTCTGTTTTTAGCTTTTCTCCAAATTTCTTCAATTTTTCGCCCACCTTTGACTCGAGGCTCGTTTTTTTCAAATTCATAAGAATTCACTTCGCATTCTTAGGAATTGAAAATATGTCGTCGAATAAAGTTTTCCTCGCATTTTATTTTTTCCTTAGGTTTCCTCGAAAAAGACGTCCAAATAAACCCTTGTCAGACGTGCTTATTTATTTTACAACGCTTGGTATTTCAAACTGGATCGATATAGTCTGGTAAACCAACGTAAAAGATTTAACGGCGAAACTTTCAGAAATGAACTTTTTTATTAAGGCTTCCTTAAAGAAGGATATTTCGGGAGAAAACTTTTATCGTTCGGAATAGGAGTAAATATAGAATATAATATAGACTCGTCAAGAGGGGAAGAGTCCTCTGAAAAGATCATACCCTTTAATAACATATCGTTACTTTTAAAAGTCCGTATCGAGGCAAGGAGGCCAAATAAGTTTGTATTTTCACCCACACATATTATTTAAAATACAGAAAAACTGTATATTGAGGAACTTTTGTGTGAAACTAGTTTAGTTATTTTATCCTCATGCCTTACACAATTTTCTCATTTCTTTATCTGGATACGTGAAAAAATATATGAATTAATGTTAAAACACATTTAAAATAATTTTTACCTTTTTACCTTGTACTAAGGCGAAGGATACAATGAGTTAATAAATGGATTCTTCTATTTACTTAATTTTCTTTTAACTTAATTTTTTAATATTGCTACTTTTTCAAATGACCTAACACGTTAATCTTGTAAACTGTTTATTTGTATTTTATGTTATTCTTTTACTGTTATATTATCATCCAAACGTCTTTCCAAATCCAAATTGTATCAATTATTCAGGTCTAACTTGAACTGCATTCTTTTTAAATCTTAGCCAATCATCAGTGGGTTTTGCAGTTTTATCAAAAACCTCCTTCTGGAGCTCTTAGGTTTTTAAATCCATGACAAAGTTTTATTTGTGACCTTTATTTTCGAGCTACCTATTTCTTTCAGAAGATACCCATCAGTCTAAACCTCGCACTAATTAAGCCGCTTTTGTGATAATTATTATTTTCTGAATTAAGCCGAGAAGGTTCAAAATATAGCGTTTTAATAATAAAAGTATGAAATTTAAACAATGAAATGAAAATATGTTTGTAATTTTTAAGCAGTATACGAATTTTGGTGATAAAGGTAGAAAAAATTCTGTTTGCTCCCGTAACTCCTATGTTCTTCCCAGCTAATGCAGTTCCTCTCGTAATAATATCAGAAATACCCACAACCACGCTACCAACCCGTCGTTGAAGTGAGTTAAAGCTGTGAAATCACAGGTGATAACCAATCAACCCGCTATGTCCGGAGCTCACAGATCCATTTACTAGAATCTGTTCTGCGTGGAAAATTATAGGAAGGGTGTTAGACGTAGGATATAACCTGGTAACGACCCTAGCACGCCATATTCCTGTGTTCCGAGAGTTGTAAGCCGTTGTACCGACGAGCTAGTTTCCCTCTATCCCGTGATATTCCAGACCAAACCAATCTCTGTTCCTCCTCTGTCTGCGGTTATCATAATAACCTTTGCCGCCAATGGTTTCACATCAGTAATTTGTCTTAGACCATACATTACGAGGAGGATTCTCAGTCTCTTCTCCTTGGCTTGCACCTGATAATTCCCTAGAATACAATTCCGAGGTTTTCCCCTGATATCAATGAGATTCTCAACGAAAGGGAACTTAAATCCGGCAAATCCTATTATTGCATACTCTCAGTACTTCCTCAGCGAAAGGAGATAATGGTGATGAACGCATGACTTAAGGGATAAGGACTGGCTCTGAGAAACGCCTCACGGTCAAATTGATCTACTTACTCTCTTCTTGTAGCAATGCAATTTTTGTACAAGAATCCTAGGATTCTAAGTATGTGTGCTAAAGCGTCCGCATTTATTTCTCACGGCCTTAAATAATTAACCATGGAAGCAAATAGGGATAAAAGAGATACAATCCGCTTTCAGATCGAGTAAAGTCGGACTTAGATCTCTTTCAACTTCCTTCCAATTATCTTTTTTGGTTAATTTTTAAAACGTATATATACGCGTTTTTATAAAACCTCGGAACTTCTAATTCACTAATTTTTATTTCGTGATTGCATGACAGTTATAATTTTGATAGCTCTCTTCTGTATGTCTATGATAATCCTATTTCTGCCTCTAGTTTTATGATTAATTGGAAGGGAAATAAGCATTGAACGTCTTAAGAGCTAGTATTTATTAACTTTTAGTAGTAAGATAAAAAGTTGTTGGATAGAAAGAAAGTAGGAAATGTGTTCACGAAAGAAAATATTAGTGAAACGTTGTTGAAAATTTCTTCAATTGCCTTCCATACTTATTAAAATTGTTGGTTTGAATCCAACTTAAAAGCGGATATTCGATGATCAATCCATTCTTAAACTTATTGATTAAGACTGTTTTCAAGGAAAATTAAGCAAATTTGGCAATATTTTACACATTCATAAATTATCTACTGCTGGTAATATGTTACCGTAATTCTTAACTATAAGTTCGCCATGGCATGGTTATTTATCCTTCGAAGATACAAGTATAGATTATAAGCTATTTATTACTGCACGTACTATATTGCTAAATTAATTGTTAACCTCAGTTACTTGCTGGATTATGGAATATCTAAGGAGGATGTTTGATACCTTTCCCAAAATATCTGAAACTTCTTTAACAAACCCTGACAGTAAAATTGGACTCACAGGTTTTTCCTATAATACCGCTTCTCACAATTCCATTGTTATTTTTTCTGAGTTTTGCAATTCAAACATACCCATCTGAAATAGATATTCCGCTGAAAAATGAATTATATTGAGGAGATATTTTGAAATATTTGATAATATATAAAATTTCTAGGTTGTATTAGCTTCCAATCGACAAAATTATCATAAATCACCTTGAAAGTAAGAGAGGGCTTGAATCTAAAATATGTCGCATTTTACTACATGCACAGAATACTCTTTATGACAAGGTGAGCCAAACAGTAATATAGACTTGTAATTGTTGAAAATTAATGATAATTTCAGGGCATTACAAACTTCGATCACATTCCACCGATTTAGTCTATCTCTACCCGCTCATTTGCCTTTTTATTTCGAAATTAAAATTTTAGTTTTTAGATAGTGTAACTCTGATCAATTCAGCCACTATACACTATGGGTTCAAAGAAATAAAGACCTCTAAGGAAGCTAAATATTCATTTCATTGAAAAGATTAGAGCGTCCGCGAACTAGGAGAAGAGAAATAAAAGTGCGTGGATAGAACATATTTTGTGAATACAATACAAGATTTAAGGAAGTGAGCGATCGATGATATAAGTGTAGAGTAGTGTAATCACGATTTATATAACTGCAAAATGAAGCAGAGCCACGGAAGAAGATTTAGGGAAGATAATCCTCAGGAAATATAAAAAGCAGTTTTCGGATAATTGTTTACTCAAGAGGAATTCAAAGATAATACCGTGGGTTATAGATTTGGGTATGAGGTTCGGAGATTATTTGCAAATCATCGATATTTTTATGTTATGTTTTGAAAAAAATTATGTTTATTCGCTGGATTGCGATGTTTTGGGCACTTTTTTTATTCACATTTGCATATGAACTCAGCTATTTTTTAATGATAGTGCTTTATATAAATTTCAGCACTCGTTTCAAATACACGTTTTTTTTAAAGTTTGAGATTACAGTAATATTTCTCTTAGCAGGAAACAACCTTTTACCTTTACTTTATTGCTAAGTAAATGTTTTGATTACGCAACTGATTGATTAACGAGGAAGTTGAATTTTAGCACGTCTATAAGACTTTCATGACCGCTAAGCAAGTAGTGGAGAATAGGAATTGTCACATTAACCAAAATTCCTGACAGAAATTTTAGGTATAAATGTTTGTAAGAGCTTGAACACAGGTATAATTAAAAATTTAACATGATACTATTATGCAACGATAAGAATTAAAATTCTACATAGTTTCCAGATAATCGAAGTTCTACATCGTAATTTTCTACGGGGAAGATAACTCGAAATTCCCGGGAATCCAAAGAAAAATTGCTTTTTTGTTAACAGGTCTGCCTTTTTGCATGATTTATCGATTCCGTTACTTCTGTTGATTATATTTTCTTTGTAATTGTCCAAATCTAATAGCTAATAAGTTCTGGTGATTTCAATTCTGGTGGTTTCTGTGTCCAACATCGAACATCCCATTCTATAGGAAGCGTCTCTTTCGTTGAGTCATAATTGTTTTACGACCAAATCCCTAAGGAAATTGAACAAAATTACCGTATATTCGTATTTGATCATAAGATCGAGATGCGTGGGATGTCAAACATCCAGTGTTTATACAAGAGATTCGATTCATTTATCTCGTCGCATCGGGAATATTACCAAACGATTTATTTTTCCTCATTTTTGCGAAACAATGGCCAAGAAAAACAAAAGGCGCCTCTTATTGGTCTGGGACCCCGGTCACCGCCCCTTTTTCACGAAACTAATTTTCCAATCCCGTGAACATGTTCCAAATCAATATCCGAGGACCGGGCGATAGATCAAAAGCCCACGCCGGGGAAAATTCTGATAAAAAAATACGCAGCAGAACCAAAATCTTGGGCGCATTTATTTTTCCCCCTTGCGGAGGTATGTATTCCCTTCGGACGTGGTTCTTCGGTCGAAGGATTCGCAAAATGGAGTATAGGTTGGCATTGGCGAAGAAATAGGAGGAGGAACGGGAGGGAACGGGGGCACGGAAAGTGGGAGAGGACATTTCAGAAGGAAGGAAAAGAGGGAGGGGAGGTTTTGGTAGAGCAACCGGAGCTCTGCAGTGGTCATTAAGGCAAGAGAACTAATGTGGGGTGGATGTGGCCTGGATGGGAGATGTGTTGAGTGAAGGAAGTATGGAAAGAGGGATGGAGTTTCTGTTAAGGACGAACGGAGGGTTTATGGGATGGAGGGAGAAGGTTTTCCCGTGGATTGCGATCTACCGTTGGGCTCGCTCCGGCCAAAATGGCGACGATTAATTCCAAGTTGAGCGCGATGGTCGCAGGGGAACGGAGAGATGCTAGGGGCGGGCAGGGGAAATTTTAAAGGTGGGAAGTGTAATCTCCATTACCCGCGCGACAGGAAAATAAGAAAGAAAGAGTCAGGAAGTTCAGGGTGCGGAGGGAGATCGGCGCAGGGGAGTTTTAATTTGGAATTAATTAAGACGAGACCGTAATCTCAAGCGATTGTATGGCCACCGCTGGGGATTTTTTCCCCTCAATGGATGTTTGCGTTTTTTATTCGGAAGCCTAGGATCCTGATCGTTGTGGTTTCATCGTTGAGTAAATTAATGGCTCGGATGTTTAAATGAAAGGTCATCATTTTTTCCCCCCTGGGAGCTTTTGCTCTCGGTTTTATTAAGAGGAAGAGAAACTGCGGTGGTTCTGGTATTGCCAGCACGTCATAAATCTTGT
This sequence comes from Ladona fulva, assembly GCA_000376725.2. Lineage (NCBI taxonomy): Eukaryota > Metazoa > Arthropoda > Insecta > Odonata > Libellulidae > Ladona > Ladona fulva. The sequence continues at coordinate 55,506 of KZ308231.1, read as the reverse complement.
CCAATAATCAATGTATTTGTGAAGTAAACAAGTTATGCGGAGAACACGATGAAATTCACTTAGTTAATAATTAAGGCCTTCTCTTTCCTGACAAATAATGTTCTGCTTCCCAGCGAAAATTAATAAATTTCACCTCGGACCGTCTCACAAAAAATATTTTTAGAAGAAATTTAAGAAAAGAAGAGTTATCTCCTTATAAATAATCTCTAAAAATTTTGAATTCCCTTAATGATAAATGAGAAGTGATGATTTATTATTAATGCAAATTTTTTATTCATGAAATATCCATTTTCTTCCTTCCTTTATATTCGTCCAATTCTCCATCCTAATACATATTCCTGGTAATAAACGCTCAAGCTTCTTTGGCCTTCTCCTACTAGGATTTTATCTACTGCTCTCGTTTCCTAGGAATTTTGTTGTATACATCTTTTAGGACATTTCTTTGGTCTCCTTAAGTAATAATCCAGTAATAATCCAGTCTTGATTTTCGCGATATTAGTTTTAGGATATTATATTAGATTATTAACCCCTTAGAAAATTCTTATATATTGTGATTATTAATTTCCTTTGATAGAAGCTCACGAGTTCCCTTACTATCCGTCTAAAGTGGTGCGTGGAATTTAAGCCACAGGTCAGGGATGGCGAACCTTTTATGGCAAGAGTGACATGTTTGATAAATATGAAGGACTTCCGAGCCAAAGTAGTGCCAAACCATAAAGTTAGATGGTGATATGATCTGTTTTCTCATTTCAAAGGTTGGATTAAGTTGTAGCAATTGACGTAAAAAATCTTCAGTTGTCATTTCTTATCAGCAGAATCCACATTTATTTACTCTGGGGTTTTAATCGAAGAATACATCTAGAAGATAGTGCAATCAGAGTTCTGCTGGTCAGTAAACTTCTCTCGTGTACCATAGGTTCGCCACCCCTTCTATAGTAATTTCCATTTTTTTGGGAATCTAATTTCCACTTATACAATATCCTCATCATTTTCGAAATTAAAATCGGTCATTTTAATAATTATGGCATTTCTAGACAAGCCTTCCTTGCAATGGAATATCTGCGATCAGTATTGATGACAAGTTGGCATTTCTCTCCTTCCCTTCCTTTTCTTCGATGTTGGTGACTCCAATTTCAAATGTTTAATTTAAAACAAAAAGAAACTTAGTGATAACGAATCAGAGGTATATTTTTGGAGGACAGAGAGAAAATAACGTACCGAGTATCTTCCATATTATCTCAAAGCTTCCGTCTTGCTAAGTAATAAAAACCAGCGCAGTACAGAACGAATGTATTTCGTATCGTTTTTGCTTCTTTCCTAGGATGGAAAAATAGTGGCAGGAAAAAGTCTCGACGTCTGTAAGAAGCAATAAAGTTAAAGGCTAGAACATTTTAAGCCGCATTTTTCGATTTGCCATATGGCAAAGAAGAATCGTCTACTGCTGTTTTGCTTTACTTGTGAAGCGTACGCGATGAGTCGGAGAACTCGATCCGTAGCCTTGCCAAGTGCAGCGGGCGTGAGGAGATTCCCTAAAAGAGGTACTCCTGTGTAAATAAACGTGGGTTTCTGGAATGGAAATTTCGAGGTGGTAAAAGTGAGTGGCTGAAGAGCCGACTACTTGAGTGTACCTCAGGAGGGTTTTAGGTGGAATTGACATTAGACTGTCCATTGTTAAGCCAGGAGTCCCCAAAGCTAAGGTGAAGGAACACGAAGGACATCCGTGCGGAATGCATTGACCACGTTTGTTGTGCTTCCATAAAGGCCAGGATGGCTTATTGTTTGAATCAATTTACCTTCCCAGATTCGCGATGCGAGTTTCAAAAGTACACGAATCTGCCATATAGCTTTTGAGTTCGCGGATTTGTTGTTTCACGTGCCACCACCCCGTTCTTACCCGCCGGAGCGTGATTTTCTATTATCTTTCGCTCCTCCGTGACGACCATTTCGTGCGGCGTTTGAACGCACCTCCATCTTTCATCCGTGAAACTGATTACGTACGTGTATATTCGCTTCACGCCCGGAAACGCGCAAGGAAAAAGGTTATAATTTTGGCGTCGCGCGAGTGTTTTCGACCCATCTGTTTCCCACGGTCAGGAGAGAGGACCGTCGCTTTTCGATTTGGGGAGGAAATCCCCCGGCGCGGGCATTTTCGTTCCATTTCGTCGCGGATTTTTAATTTTTGAAGTGTGTTAACTTGGTTTGCGTTCGTGGTAATGGACAGGGATTGAAGCGACGTGTATGGAACTCTCATGTTTCGGCGCTTTCACTCGCGTGAAGGATTCCGTTTTTGAATTGAAACGAATCGCAAAAGGGAGGGGGTGGGAGAGGGAGGAGAGAAGATGTGGATGGGGGGCGTGTTTGCGGAACGACCGCGTTGCCTCCGACGCGACAAATAAATTGTGTTCCGCTCAGGAAAAGTTATCATAAGCTCGCGTCAATAATTCTGTGCCGAGCTTTAACGTTTTCTGGTGTGAAAAAGTATTGCTTGAGAGGTAATTATCGAACTAGCCTCGAGTAAATAAAACCGGAAATTAATTAGCTCAAACTCATGCAATAATCTGTCTTGCGTGGAGTTATTATCGATTTCGCCGCCAAGTCGGAATTATTTACCACCATAAATAGAAATATCCTCGCATTTCCTGTTTAAGTCCGAGCCGAAGGTATTAAAATGATTTTTTTCACAATCCCCGTGATTGATATTGCTTTTTAATGGAAACAGTGGATTATCGTTGTATATTATTTTATTATATTGGGCGCCGCTAAGTCAAGGAGACTGTAATTGGTTTTCTTATCCGACGATGTGGATAAATGTAGAAATGGAGTGGTCATCACGATACTGTTGGGTTAGAATTATGCCGGATATTATGAAAGTAAGTTATGATGGATTGATGGCTCAAATATTGATCGCAGACCACGGGTTTTCATTACTCATTACCCAATTACTAATGTTTATCATTTTTCTTCTGTCAATAAAAATTATATTAGCTGGTACTCGATCTGAGCAGGTACACCATTCACATCTTTGTGAAAAGGTACCACATACAAGAATACCCTGAATAATACCAAGAATAATATTTCCACAGAATATTAAGTCGCAATAAACCTATTATATTTAAATAAGAGGTTATTTTATTTTTGGATACGCAAAAAATCTATTAATAGGAAAGCTGACCCGGTTTTACAGTATATATTTCTTAGAATTTAGTCAGTAAATGTAGGTATTGAATTATATGACAGGTTATAGGTATGATTACGAGATTCGCACAGCCTTACACAGTATGTTAATATTATGTATGAAATTTACAATTATCACGTTATTGCATTATTAACAGAAAAAGAAAAAAGGAAATTTAGATGCGTACCCTTCATGTTGCATCTTTTGCGAGTTCTTTCTTGATTCGAATTTATCCCTATGACTCGCTTTTTCGGTACACAAGGAATTTACTTTTCCCAGATTCGTAAATCCTATAAACTTAGTAGTTATTCTAAATAGGTTTGATTGGTAAGAGAAAGGTCTTTATCTTCCGTGATGGTACCTTTGACCAGTCGTTTTAGATAATATCGGTCTTTGATACAGTCAACAAATGATATCCTATTCCAATTTACATGCGAAGAAAATAACATATTCTATCAATCATAGTGGGCAGAAGATAAACTTCAAATGTAATCTGTTTATCGCTATAGAAATGTCGCTGGGTGGACAAAAATATTAAAAACAACGTAATTTCTACCATACCTAGCATTTTTAATGTTTCGGCTTACCTGATTACGCGCCATTATAAAGTGTCTAAACCGTCTCATCAGTTTTACTTTATTAAGTTGCTTCATTTTTTCAACCTTGATTCTCCAAAATTCAACCCGTAAGTTTAAAATTTTCATTCAATAAATTAGTTGAAAACTTTTAGAAACAAATTATGGACTACAGGAATGACAATCTTTATTGGCTTCTTTCTTCAAATATTGCAAACTTTAAACTTCAGTTCAGCGGCAATACACTCATTATCTAATATCCAATTTGAGCTTATGAAATGTAATTTCATTGGATCGGTAGGTTCGGAGAGGGTAAGCTTTTTCGGCTGGATATCGGTTGGCTGGTATTGAAATTGATAAATTACTGACTGCTTGAAAGTTCAAGAAATTTTGACAAGTTTTCAACGATGAAAAAATAAAATTTTTATAATGAGAAATGGAGATCTAATAGAGCGAAAAATTCCCCTTTATGACCTCATTCCTTTGGCAGTATATACTTCGAGTAGCACTTACTTTAATCTCATCTCTTTTAGATGAGGGACTAGCGCACGGCACTTAAGTTAGTCGAGGAAAATAGGTGAAATGGACGAAAGTAAAAGCAATTGATTGGATTGAAGGACGGGCCTTAATTAACGCCATCTCTGGAAGAAATTGGAGTCTTTTGTCTTGTACTGTCTCATAAGGGAAATGGTGGAAATAACGTGTTCATGCTTTCAGAAAAGTAATATATAGGAAAAGGGATGAAGTGAGAGGATGGATAATTTACGATGATTTCAAACGAGTCTAGGAAAGAAAGGACAGTGAAAGCTCTCTTCTTAGTGATTAGTAAGAGTTTATTACCTATGTACAGAAGCTCGAATAAGTAAATCCTATGTAAGTAAAACTCGTATGTAATATAATAATTATTAAAATGGATGTTTTATGGACCTTCCTGTTTAAAGTTCTTATTATTACCATATCCTCAAGGAATGTTGCAACTAATGTGTACATGCACATATGCTAAAATAAAAGGATTTTGCAAATATATTTTTAAATTCATAACCTCGTCAAATTAAATTATTTCAGCTTATTTTCAAGCAAATGTTAAAATAAGCTCANTCAATACGGAAGTTATCAATCAAAATTGAAATATTCTACCCTTATTCTTGTGTGGCTCTGGAATATCATTTTCGTATTGATCAGCAGCCAGAGAGAGTTGCTAATAATGTGAAACTCAGCCCATCATGGAACTGCTAAGTTAAAGTAGATGAGATTTTTAAATTCATAACCTCGTCAAATTAAATTATTTCAGCTTATTTTCAAGCAAATGTTAAAATAAGCTCACTAAATTCTTTTTGTAGAGATAGTGGAAGCAAATCCAATAAGTAAAAGTTATAAATGATAAAAAAGGAAGATAGGAAAAGCATAGTTATCATATCTCTGCAGAACGCCAAAGTCTCTGAAGTCGAGTGAGTAATAGACATTATCTGTGCATTCTCATCGTTATTGTAAAGACCGTACTTAGACTTAGCATTTCAAAATCAATTAAGTCCAGCAGAGATGTTGGAAAATCCCCCCTACCGGCGTTTTCTCATGAATAAGGTAAGCTACGGACCTTGGATGCTCTCCGCTTTGCCTCGAGTACAGGGAATAACTCGTATAAATATTTTGGCCAACGTTTTTCTGCAGTTTTAAGCTCTTTCCAATCGATCAATGTTTATAGGTTGAAAGAGTTCACCCATGAAAACTTGCAATCAGGATTATTATCTAAAGTTTGTTAATATACAAAGATTGTGGGTTTGACCTTCTGAGAGAGCTTTGATAGGTGTTTCAAACTTGTCGTATTGATTTGGTGCACTTTGGCCTGACATTATAATACATACTGAAAAAAGAATTAACCTTTTGTTCACTTTAGAATACAGTATTATATTATTTTCCGGGAAAAAGTGAAGAATATAGCTGATATCCATCTAAACCATTGTATATATAAAAATTAGTTATATTCTTTACTTAAAAATTAATAATATACCTATTATAATACCCTAAAGGGCCTAAAGTGGAATTCAGTTAAAGTTCATTTTCAGTCATCGTTATAACACCGGGTCTTAGGGTAGGCCACATGCTGCTATATTTATCTCCATTAGTATGTATGATAAAGATTAACTTTGCTGTTTAGGCACTTCCGAAGTCAAATTAAAATATCACCTTCCAAGGTAAGGCTTACGTTGAAACAATATTTTAATTCAAATGCCTAAGATACAAACATGTACATGTACGTAAATAATTTATTTAATTAATAAAATTATCAGGATCACAAACCTTAAGATATTTATAAGTCATAGAAAGAGAATGTTGGGCGACAACTTCGGAATCCTTAGATATACGAGTTAGTAACTATACTTTACCGATTACTGAAGAATAATTAAAAGCATTCTTTTACTGATTACTTAAGTAGTTAAGTTGATTTTCCCATTATACTCGGCCTTAATTACTTTTCAACCATAGCCTTTTTAAACATCGCGAATATGTTTGCTACTCGTTGGAGCTACTTTTTGCATCTCAAAGCCAATCGTTAATGGTAGAGAAGGAAGGCATAAAGGAGTGCAAAAAATGTAGCAGAGGGAAGAAGGGTACTTGGGAATGATACGCAAAGGTTACGGCGGGAGGAACAGAGAGCAGGAGGGCTTATCCGGATGTCTTTGCGTGTAAGCAAACAAAAGAAAGAAATAATGGGAATACAAAAAGCAACCCCTTCTCATGAGGCAGGCGTTTCGAATGAAATTGCAGGTGTCGGAGGTAGGGCGGAGGGGTTGGTAAAAAGGGAATTCGTGGGAGGGAGAGGAAATTCCGGCGCGTCTTACAGAGTGGCTAATTGGATCACGTTTTCCGAGTGGGGGAAGTGATGGGGCTTGAGTTTTCCTACCTTTTTTTCCTCCTAACACTGATCTGGAGGACGGAATGTAGGGATAAAAAAAGGCTCTCAAGAAGAAATGGGAATTTGTACCTCTTGATCATCCTTCCATACCCTCTTCCGTCTTCCTCTCTTCCTTTGTTTCATCTCCGATACTCTTCTTAATCTCAACCCCTATCTTTCCTCATCAAATTCCCGCTATTATCTTCCTCTCGATATAATTTTTCTACCCAATCTCTTCCTTTCTCATTATGTCACGTTCCTCAATAATTTTCCTTATCTTTGCCTTTCCCTTAATTAGTCCGTTCTCTTTGATTCGCAGTCTTGGTGTTACTCCCGGAAAGGTGTCGTTCAAAAATGAAAATTTTTTATCGAGAGTTTTTGACTCGAAGTCGAAACAGAGAAATAAGTAGACTTAAGAGTTAATCAGGGGGAAACTTCATTTATCTCACAAATTATGATAGCTTTTTTCCGCTTCCTGTACTTATTTTGCTTTATTGAAACTTAGCATGCGGGATTTTCTCTTCCTTCCTTTATGGCGTCGCGCGTCGGCTTTTAGGAGTGACCGTTCTTAAAACTTTTTTGAGGTCGAAAAAAGTCAACTTGATGAATCAAATGCAATAATTTCTGTAACCGAATTCATCAAACTGCATGTTGAAATTCTTCAAATCGCATAGCGGTTCAAAAGCGAAGGTAAATCCTAGTTTTTATTGGGAAAATAGATTTGTAAATTAATGAATCTTTAAAAACCACGTGGAAGGTATTTAATTATATGAACGAACCGTAATGGTATAACTCTTAAAATGGTAATCGTAATCTCGTAATGGTATGAAACTTATAATAAATAATGGCGTGAGATTGCGGCAGAAATTTATTTTTTGCGATTTAACATACATTGTAATAAAATATCAATTAGTAAACCTTTAATCTTGCTAATATCTTTTCAATTTTCTTTTCAGGTAAGTTTGACCTGTAGTGCGGCACTGTGATCGCTCTGCTCTGCTACTCTGCTGAGGATCGAAGCACTGGTAAGGCTGCATGAAAACAATTTAGACTGAAGCAATCAGGTATACCGAAAATGAAACACAGCAAGATTTGTCAAACGTCTAAGAAAATTTAATATTCCATAGCAGTCAAGTGCATCCCCGCGACGTTAATCTGCCAACGCGCGTTCTTCGACAGCTTCCTCGCGAGGCGAATCTTAGTATTTTTAGGCTTTACTTGAGTGAGACTATAACTCTTCTATGAGGCGACATTAATTCCGGTCCGATCCAAAGCCTGGATACGGCGGAAAATGCAAATTGATTAAAGCAGTCCTCTTACCTCGGCGAACTGCGAAGCTTTCTTAATTCTCGATAATGTATCGCCCATCTGAAGCTGGAACTTTATTAGCAATTGCATTTTCATCGAATGGAAAAATATATCGCTCTCCGAATAAACAGCCTGGGTAGGCTATATTTATGCCTCGCTTTTGCAGCCAACGTGTCCTTCCGATTAAAATCTCCTCGATAGCCTCTATGAGAAGGCCGGTGAACGTGCATGCGTCGAAAAATAGGTCGAACGGATTGATATATTAGCGTGGCCGATAAACCGTTGAATTACCGCCTCGAAATGATTCGAATGGACGAATGAGCGATTAGATATTTCGAAAATAACCAATAAAACGTGAATAGAACCTGGAATTTGCTTACTTTCGGATTCAGTTGCCTGAGTATGTTGAAGGGCGTGGAAGTTTTCTCATTTCGCTTTTAATATATATATATATATATATCTTTATTTTATCTCCTATACTTCGGTATAATCGCTTAATGCCACCTTAACAATACTTGGAAATAAGATTCTCTAGCATTATATGGTAGGTTTCGTGCTCTGAGATAGAGGAATGGAAAGATATTTTAGCTACAATCTCTTCTCAATACGGAAGTTATCAATCAAAATTGAAATATTCTACCCTTATTCTTGTGTGGCTCTGGAATATCATTTTCGTATTGATCAGCAGCCAGAGAGAGAGAGAGAGAGAGTTGCTAATAATGTGAAACTCAGCCCATCATGGAACTGCTAAGTTAAAGTAGATGAGAAGCCAATTTTTAATTTTGAACAAAGGGCTCTTTCACAGTTTCAATCTAAATAACCCTAAGGTAGAATAACACACACTTTGATATTCCATATTTTTAATTTCGACACTATTTTAATGAAATATATTCATGAGAAATGTCTCAAATGGAAATCTTAAAATAATTAGAATGAATATTAACGTGAAGTTAATAAGGAAGAGATTAACAATCTTTACTGATTTCCTGTAGATTATTTGTTATCGGCTATAGTCCTGAGACAGGAACTCCAGATTCGCAATCTCTTGTATTGTTTTGCTAACCCGACCTTTTATGGCCCAATTTTCCAATGAAATATATTGGGAATGATTCAGAGCATGCTTTAGAAAAAGTCTTGTATTTGTCGGCGAGATGCTCACTGCATAAAATTTATCTTCTATGAAATTGTTGTGGCTTGTGTCGATATCCATTTACATTAGGTTTCCTAGTAATGCCTCTTGTGTTGATCTTTACGATGTTTCACTTTGCAGTAGTCTGCCTTGGTTTAATCACCCTACTTGTCAGAAACCAACTCGAAATCATATGAAATTCATATATATTCATATAAAATAAAATTGAAGAAAATATATCTTTCATTGAAATTTGAAGACGATAGAAAAGAAATAGTTGTTAATATCTCAATTTCTTGGAATCAAACGTCGCAGATTACCTTAAGTTTGATTTACATATTTTAAATTTCGCTTTGTTCTTTAAAGACGTATATTATTTTGACAGACTGTTAAAACCATTGCATTCTTTTTTCGGTGGTGAGAGGGTTATATGTCTTTCTTCAGGAATTCTTTAATGTTGAGAATGTATAGGAGAGGTTTCCGATTACAAAGGCATCTTCAGGCGCAAATAAATCGTTTTCAGACACTTTAAAGGCTTCGGGATGGGTTAGAGGTGGCGTAAAATGGGAGAGTTGCATGTAAATTGGGAAATTACCAGAACGGTGGCAGTGAATTAAGAAGAATAGCTGGGCTCTTACTCCATTAAATGAGTGCTTTTGTTGTAACACTTTTACTCGAAATATACCCGCAGCAAATTGGGAAAAAATATTGCAAACATTCGATAGGGAAGCAATCTTCGGTTGGGATGAATAGATATTCTAGAAATGCGAAAGTTCGCGCATCAATCATAAAGCCTTAAAAACGTCACGAATGCATTACAATGGAATTGGCTCTAAAATTTCCTTTGGAAAGAGAACTCAATTAATTACCTTTTTTGGACATGATTGGGGAAGGAAGTGTTATGAGATGACTATATCCTTGGGAAGCGATCTTTCTGTGTGCTTATCTCTTTCATCGATCTCTTTATTTCCTTCCCATTCACGCAAAGGCTTGGTTCCATAATCCTTCCAATTTCTGCTACCCCACTTCTTCCCAATTCTTACTGCCCACAAACCACCCGTCAACTCCCACTTAACTACCACCGACAAGAAACTACATTAAGGTTAACGAACACGGTCGTAACATTCGAGGGTATGAAAGAAGTACGAAGAAACTTTTTCTTCGACTTATTACGCTTTTGGCGTTAGTAACCAGGCATTGGTTGCGGCACAGTTTCGAATGCAAAGACCAACGTCGCAGGAGATTTTTACGTTCAAAGAATTCGGACAATTCTAATGAAATCGCTTCGTTTGCTAGTGTGATAGAATAAGGAGCGTCAAAGGGAATAGAAAGGACTACCTAATGGGATGAAGAGGCAGAATCTACTCATTCAATAGCTGGCTTCTTACTTTTACCACTTGTTTTTCGTCTCTGGAAACCAGAAGCAGACTCGTTTTCATCTGAAGGAGATCTGGAAATAAATAGGGTGGACATTTCGGGTGAAATAACATAATGGAAATAGGGGGGAATATTTCCGTTCCGAATTGTTGAAAGGGTTACAACAATGACAAATAAAGGATGGAATTGGACTCCTTCATCCTCTTGTTATGGCAACTCGGGTGTTTTCGTTGCGTTTTTCTATTTTCTTTAGGAGGCATCGAGAAGTAGAGGTTAAAATCCTTACTTCTTCCGTAGCGAGCCCTCCACGCACTGCGTAACCTCTCATAAAAAATCCTCGCGCTCTTGAAATGAAGAGGAAAGGTCTCGAATTTTTTGCCTTTTCATTGACCCCGTGGATCGTTTGGGGACGTCATTACTTCCACTCATCCACAGCGAGGATTCCTGCCTCTTTCTTCGCCGCGTCTGTTTCGATACTTTCACGCAACTACGAGTTTCTTTCTCCCTTAGCACCGCTCCCTCGACCCGCTCTCACATAAACGCACACGCCCAGAACAAGTTCTGCGGCAGTCAGACACACTCTGGAAAGCGCTCTTAGACATGACAAACGCCGCGACCAAGCCATTCTAATTTTTGCCCCCGGGTCGGGAAGTGGAATTGGTGAATGTAATCCATCTCTTCAGGATGAGTTGCATTAACTCCGGGTCTTTGTCCCTTCTCTTTAGGTTGAAGTCGTGGAAATCGGGAGCTTTTTGAAATGTTTTTTTATTTCACGTTGGGGATCGATTCTGTTCAAAATATGTACGGTTTGACGTTTTTTCATGAAGAATTTGTTTTAAACATTGTAATATTAAGGTATTACAATTTATTTTACACATTATAATATTAAGTTTTTACACATTTGAATAAAAAATATCCGGATTCTGTTACAAGTTGACTGTTTTAAATTTTTAGACATTTCACCTCTGCGTATCCTACCATTCGATAGCAGGAGGATATGTGATATCTTGTTATATACTTCTCTCTGAAGGCAAGGATGAAAGATTAATTTTCACGTCAAAATGAGTACTCAGGAAAATTCTCAAGTAAAAGCGGGCGTGAAAAAAGTTGAACAGTACCGGGACTCGAGCGCAAGGTTTTGATAGTTTCGGGCGGATGGTTTAGCCAACAGTTTCGGAAAAAGGCCTATGGAGAATGTTCTGGCTCGATCGCTTAATTAGCTAAAGCATTCGCTCCGAAATTTCAAGATTTGGGTTTCCAGTCCCGGTCATGTCAGACTTAGTTCCCTTTTTTTTCCTTGAGAATTCCTCTATGAATATCTTGATAAACATTTTCCTTCCTTTGCTCTCACTTCCTTAAATTTTGCCTGAATCACCCATTCGATCAGGAACTCTCTGCTTCAGATAATAAAAAAATTAAAATCTCTCTAAGGCTCATATTAATAACTCAATTTCTAGATTTATTTATTGTATCAGATTCCAATTCTTGATTTTGTTGTTCTTCATAATCTTTTGAATTCTTCATGACAGTTGGAACTTTCTGGTGTTTCTTTCGAATTTAATGTATCTGCCGATGCAAGAAAAAATAAGTAATTACCGTAAAAATTACTAGTGATAACAGAAAAATTAAAGTATATTTATATAAGTTAAATAAAAATATTACGCGTATTTTCAGAATTGAAATACATCTTATTATCCGGTATTGGGAATTCTGGGGGTTCACTAGTTATTAGGCTATTATATAACCTCTTCCACAATCGTTCAGCAAATTTTAAAAAAATTGAAACTGGTATAGGCTCACTAACAACAAACTAACTTTGATAGGTTATGCTCGTACATCTACATGGTTTTGAAAATAACGGCATAATATACCGTTGGTAGGCCACTTACGCGTTCTTTTCGTTTATCGTTATTTCCCTTGTTATAGGAGAATTATTATCATTTACTTAAGATCATAATCTACGCGATGGAGTTAAAAATGAGTTTCATTTTACCCCTTCGGTAAGTGGTACCCACCCAGATTTCCGAGCGGCGTCGTTACTTCGTACCAGCCTACCATGCCTGCTTTAACTCCTACTATAGTGTTTGTGTACAGTATTTTCCGTTTAAATTTTGATTGTATACGATAGGAAGATTTAAGTGTTTAATATAATTGAGTCGATGCAAAAATGTATCATCGACAGTGAGTAATGGGGAGTTTTGCAATCCATGCGCGAGGGTATAAAGCCACCAGAAAACATATGCATTCCTACAGTAAATAGATTATGATAAAATATATAGTATTACAAAAACCTGTCCATCCTACCAACAGAGAGAGTGAGAGAGAGAGGAGGTGGAAAAGGGCTTCTTTTTTACCTTAAATTTTCTCGTTTCCCTTTCTTTGGTGTGATGATGCCCGTATGTCATTTGTCTCTGGCCTTTCTCCTATTCTCGGCGATACATTGTGGAGACAGACCCATGAGTAATTCCATCAGGAGTACGATACCCCGGAGAGAGATGGTGTATGGACATTGAACGTCGACGGATGGAATTAAAGGGTTTGCTAGACGAAGCGGATGGTAAAACCAAGAAAAATTCACTTTAAATTGAATACTCTATGGAGAAGATGGGGTAGTTTTTCATCAAAATGTTTGAGAGGTCATTACTCCCGCTCCAGTTCACAGCGGTCTGAGCGTGAAATAAAAACAAAAAAGAAACAGAGAGAACATTGTGGCAGCTCTGCAGTAAACATCACTTCATTTCAGTTAATCGATCTGACAGTGGTTGATTACTACTTATTTAAATTTCGGAGTATATAATTTGGATCTTTTAAATTGGTCGATAGCGTCAACAAATACACCGTCTTTTGTCAATACGAGTATAAGCGAATATATCGGAGAAGGCATAATACGTATCTATATTTCTCAAAATAGTCTTATCTAAACAAACTATTAATTTATCTCTGTAATGTATTGGGATATTACGACACTTTCAATTATTTTTCGGCCTCACCAAACTATTTTCCCGAACATGCAGAGCAAGTGTTAAGGCGATGCAATGGATTGAGTGCTGCCCATGCTCGAACATAAATTTCTTCCCAATAAAATGTTAAAAATTGCTCAGGATAGTAATGAGTGACTCGCCTATCTTATCTAATCGCCAAAATTAAAACAATTAACAGTAGGACATTGCATCTTAAAACTTTCTAGGCGACACTCCATATTTTGTACTAGTCATGCTAATTAAAAAATCTTTTTGTTTGCTCTAAGAATCAAGTTATAATCTTATAAAAAGGATACCATGAAGTTCCCAAGGAGAAACGGACATGAAAAAAAGTCTGACGGAACCGGGACTCGAACCCGGGTCTCCCAATTGCCGGTCGGTTGCTCTATCCATTGAGGTATTCCACCAGAACATTTCTCCATGCCATTTGGGAGACTTTGTAGGTATTGGGTGCGTGAGTTCGTCTTACTCAGCGGCATCGTTCACAGCCATGACCTCTCAGAGGCACCGACCATACAAAGTCTTTAAAGGATAACAAACAAGGATAGGATTTTAGGTACTTGGCACGATAAGTCGTGCATCTAGGAAAATTCCCAAGGAGAAACGGACATGAAAATTTCTGACGGAAATGGGACTCACACGCCCAATACATACAAAGTCTTCCAAACGGCATGGAGAAATGTTCTGGTGGAAGAACTCAATGGATAGAGCAACCGACCGGCAATTGGGAGATCCGGGTTCGAGTCCCGGTTCCGTCAGACTTTTTTCATGTCCGTTTCTCCTTGGGAATTTTCCTAGATGCACGACTGCCAAGTGACCTAAACCCTTTTCCTTGGTTGATACCATGAAGAAAATTATGCAAGTTTGTGAGATGAATAAGGAATATTTAGCTCTCCCTAAACATATTAGATGAAACCAAACAGGAGCCATCGTAAAACGCTGCAAATTCAGTCATCCATTATGTATATTTTAGGGACATTATAGAATAATGTCAAATCGAAAGAATCGATATCAGAAAAAAGGCCATCGATCGTAGCTAATGATGAAGCCACTTCAATGTGTCGCGATACAATCTCTCGAATCTCTTATCTCCTCCAAAAGTGATTTTCTGAATATTATGAATGCGAAAGAAACATTTGGCCATTAATTCAGCTGGCATATCTAAAGAGTAGGCTATTCAGATCCTTCCATTCTTTCAACTGCTTCATTGCTCCAAGCTAATGTTCGTTTATCCATAGTGTTTTTGTAAAACAACTTTTTTCGAAATTATTCATATAGGTAGAAAAACTAAATTTCCTAATCCATACGCCGAATCTGGACGATTTTTATGATTGGAGAACAAGAAAAGTTTGGTTGAAACGAATTGATAAATGTAAATTTAATTTCCTCTATATTTCACTAACAACTTTAAACATTTATTAAAGTATTTTTAAATGATATACTGAACAAATCTAGACACTTCAATGTTTACGATAAAAATTGAACGCGTAGTTTAATATTAAGCCTTATTTTGAGAAAATATACTTTAAGGAAACATTTTCACATCTACGAGTATTTATGAGAATTCTTTTCCTGTAAACATATGCTCGCTTATGGTCTAAGCATTTTGTAACATTAATAGTCATGAATTCTTTTATTTTGCCCAAACTCATTAGAAAAGAAAACTTTTTTGTATATTTATGACGTTAACTGAAATCAAAACTTGCATATTGATTAATTGTTCTTATTCGCGAAGAAAAAGTAATTAAAACAATTTTTAACGCTCTGAGAGGGAAAATATTTTCATTCTACATCGTTGATAGTATTACGGAATATTAATAAGCTTTAAAATTCTGAGGGAAAATGTTTAGTATCTGCCATATTCAAACAAGCGTTTCATGGCATATTCCAGCGTATAGGTCTCTCAATATCCAAGTATCTACATATAGGTATTTCAAATCCACAACTTCTGACTCTATGTCGATAATGTTATTAAAAGCATCATCGACAGAAATATCTAACAAAAGAATCTGTAATTACAACAAATCGTCAGCTATATCGCAAGTGCGAGCCCAGCCGTAGTGGTTAGGAAATATCATCGATCAATGCTAAAAATAGTAAACAGGCAACCGCGACTAAAGTCACGACATTAAGTAACATACAGCCTGACTTAGTGATAAGAAAGGCGACGCTATCTAATCAACCGGAACCTATATTTCAGAAATAAATACACCACTTCTCTATTCCCTACCGGATGTAAAAGTTAGTATTTACCATGAGCTGGTATCGAATTTATTTGAAAGGTGAAACTCATAGATGAATGACATGAACTGATGAATTGTGTAACAGAGACATAATCTACAAAATATTTAAATTCATATGATGTAACATAAGGAAAATATCCCCCTCCAAATCCCATGTTTAGAATTAAGGAAAATGTCAGAGGTACTTGAGAAAGAAAAGTAATCAGCACGAAGAGATTAAAACAATAACTATTTTGCAGTGATAGCGCTCATCAGGGATTACATTTTCGGTGATCGGTGATGAATATTGCTTTTCGTACATTTCGCACAAAATTGTAATTTTTAGAAAAAGATATTTAAGTTCTGAAAAATAATCCCAAAGATCTAACGCTGCCTTGAAACAAATTTTTAAAGATAGGCCTTCATGATAAACAACTTTTCTCGATCGTGATATTATAAATAAATTCAGGTGCGTAAAATTAACTTAAAACCAAGGGGTCAAGCAATTGCTAGGAAATCGGTATTTTCAATGGCTAGTCATAAAAGAGGGATATAGTAAAAGGATATCCTTGAAAGGGAAATCTTTCTGTAGGAACTCTTGGACCCTGCTCATGGCAGGTGTCGCCTTGGTGATGTGATGACGAGGTTCCCTGACTACCCAGATGGAAACCTCTCAAAAATGAACTGTTACAGCTTTCTCGAGCAGATAGTTGATGTACTCCGCACAATTGCTGTCTCTTTCGCTTTACGATTCCGCTCTGTCGCATTTTCTCATCATCATTATTCCTTTATTGCCTGAATTTGCCTCAGGTCAACTTAAATCCACTGTCGTCATCTTGAAGGTGTTAAGTGTAGTGATAAAATACCTCTCACGTCTTGATTACTGCTCATAGTTATTTCGCATCTGGATGATTTTAAACCTTTTGCATGAAATTATTTTCATAAATCCAGCCTGAATGGATAAGTATAAGATATTAATATAGAATATCCCACATTGTAGCGTAAATTTTGAGTAAATATATTCTAATCTCTAATATGTGTTTTTTTCTGTGCAAATGAAAATTATTGTGTGTAAATTTGCCATTATGAAGAAGTTTAAATAATTGTGTAACTCATGATCCTATTATGCGCTGAAAGGGAGAGACCCAAAAAGTCGTATGCATATAGTGAGTATAAGAAACCCGTCCACTCTTTTGAATAAAATACTGTTTTGATTTTAAAGGATAAATGGACAACTCCACTCCTCACGTTAGAATAGAGATTTAAATCCATTAGTCAGGCGCATGAGGTTTTACACTGTAGCTAGTGTGACTAGGTCATAGAACTCAGTATGAACTCTGACTCTCTGATAGAAAAGTACTGAGACATAGCACAGTATTCTTTTATTCTCGAAGATAATAGCTTGGCTTTTGAAACACGTATCGGGTTTTTCTCAGAACGTCTGCTTTTCTGTGTTCTTGCAGAGGTCTCTGAACTAGCCGCGACGTCAACTTTCGTGAACCCGCATAGCAAATCAAAGAAATAATTAAAAAACCCAATTTAATAGTAGATGTGTACAATTACTTCTTAATTGACTTTGGTGCGATAATGCATGTACGTAACTGCATAATACTCAATACATTTATTCATTTCATCCATAACTCGCCTTAGCACATTGACACTAGGCAGGAGCGGATTTACAGGAAGGCAAAATAAGCGATAACTAAGGGCCTCTTTCATATAGGAGTCTCAACAAGACTGTGCTTATGAACTTCTAGTGATGTACTACAAATTGTTCTTGTTTTTCGCTTCAAGAAACAATTTTATACTCATAAAATTCACAGATATTGGCGATGTTTTATGGAAATACTTCATGTTTGAAGGAAAAGGAACTTTGTATTTTTCCACAGGATTTTAATACAGACACGACCAGGTTTCAGAGAATGGTCACCATTATGATGAATGCGAATTTAAGCAGATGATCACCCTGATGATGAAGTCATTCGCTGAAACATGGTCGCGTCGGTATTAAAATGCTGTGGAAAAAGTAGTCTCTTTTTTTCAAATTTTATACATGTTGGGTACGTTCGCATAATATGTTATCAAAATACATATTTATATCACTATATAATGTAAAGCGTATCCATCATCGATTGTAATTTATGTAAATACTATAAAACTAAAACTAATAAATAAAACGACTGAGATTTTCATAGGATGTTTGTATATTTTAAGAAAAAACTCGAAATTTCACTCATTATTTCTTGTGGGAGCCTCGATATGACCTTTACGCCTTTGGGCCCTTTCTGATTGCTAAAATCCGCCCCTGACACTAGGAATTGTCTGATATGTTTTTCGTTTGACTTCTCACACCAGAGGAACGTATTTTTAGATCAGTTCATTATGAGGGGAGGCGTTGATGATTTAACAGTCATTCATGCGGTACATCTCGTGAACATATGAATGGGCAGTCTTGCGTCTAAGTAGAGTCTCAGAGGGTGCGATGAAATGCGAAATGAAATTTCTCATGCATGAAAAATGAATGTAAATCCCGCGTCAAAACAAGGAGCAGCCAAAAATGACGATTTTCATCCTCGTCCTCGTTTAACCTCGATGGTTCAAGGCACTGCAGACTCATTCTCTCTTCCCCCTCTCAGAGAGAGGGCGCGTGTGGGAGGAGAGGACAACACACCCTAAATCACGAGTTCTCCGTCATCTTCTCGCATAAAAACACAGTGCTTTCTGCTTTCCAAACTCCTCTTCATCTCATACCAAACCCCTTTCAAAAACCCTCTAGGCGATCAGACGTCCTAACTCCTTGGATCGAGCGGTCGAGAAAATACCGTCGGGAAGAGTGAAGGGGGCGAGAACGATGTCGAAGGACTTGCCCAAGACCAAATAAAGAAGGAAAGATGATGGAGCGTGGTGAGGGTAATGAGGAAGAACGGGGAGTGACAAAGATGGTGGATGTGTGTGGAGCGAAGTGAGAAGGACAAGAGCGCAAGTGGAGAAAGGACAGAGGGGAGAAGATCAGAGAAGACGAGGGAAGAGAGTTGCGAATGAGACAGGAGAGAACTGAAGGGTTAGGAAACGGAGGAAGAGGGAAAGATTGTCACTTAGATGCATGTCTTAATTTCATGAAGGAGATCATGGGGATTATAACAAGGTCATTCTTCACATCCAACACATCGTCGTTAAGTACTAGAGAAGGATAGTCATGTCTGCCGAAAACTTTGTGAATTGTGGACGAATTTTCTAACATTGTTGCTTTATAAATATTCCATTTCGATTGGTCTTGTTTGTCGCATTTTGATTCATATATATTCGGAGTTGTTATTGCTCAAGTGTCGTTTGCGACCTATCGTAGCTCAAGAAATTTAAAAGCTGAAGCATTTTGAAGCAAACGGTATTCAAAGGTTAATCTTTCAAGAGCCCGAGAAAGTCTCACCTTCTTCCCGGCCAGCCTGGCAACAGGGCAAATTAACAGTAGACAAGAAGAAACAATTTCCATTTTTTTAAATTTGCAAGCAAAACACGTAGTAGCATAAAAGGACAAAAGGCGTTGATCAAAAATAGCCATAAGACCTAGTATAATAGCATGAAACATACGGATATAAAAGTATTAATTTTATGAAAATTATTGTATTGATTATTTAAAGTTATTTTAGCTTCATAATTTCATATGCGTTATAATATTTATTAGTCCTTTGATTGTAGATACTTGGATCTTCTAACTAACTGACTGCATCAGTTAGGGCACCGCATTTCAACCGCTCTAACTTACTTGAAAATTTTGAAATATGTTATCAAAAGCTCAAAATCAAAAGATCAAAATCAAAAGATCAAAATCAAAAGATCCTTAATCTTTATCTTATTTCAATATGAACTTTATAATCATTTTGTCATGCAAACGTTACAAGTTTTGGTCGAATTTTTCGATGTAACTCAACAGCTAATAATACAAGAGGATAACAATGTATTTTTTGTAAATTTTAACTAATAATAATAAATATAATATATGAATTTATTTGCTAGATGATAAAGATAAGTGTCTCAGAAATGAGCGAAAATGAGGACGACGGTAGAGAAGAGATGAGAAAAGAAGGGACTAGTTTTCCTCGTCGGGCATTTCCCAGATCCGACACACCCGAGGGTAAAGAAGCGTCTCCACGGACAACCGATAATGGGAGGTCGGCCGTTAAGGGAGCGTGGGGAGAGGAATCGCCCCTTTGGCAATGGCTTGTGACAAAAAGGGGTGTAAGGCTTGGATGGCGGTAGGGTAGGAAGGGAAGATGAGTGAGGAAGCTAAGGAAGAGCTACGGGCATTAAGTAAAGGATTTCCTCGGTTGGTCGAGGAAAGGGGGTCTGCATAAAGTAACTTAAGGGGCAAAGTTATCTGATATCCGCACGTTAATTAAATTATGTCGCATTATCGTCTCCGAAATGCCCCCTCATCGATCTATGTAAATGTGTCGCCTGACCTCGCCTGAAGAAGTGAAGTGAGAATTGATGCTTGTTT
Source organism: Ladona fulva (assembly GCA_000376725.2). Taxonomy (NCBI): domain Eukaryota; kingdom Metazoa; phylum Arthropoda; class Insecta; order Odonata; family Libellulidae; genus Ladona; species Ladona fulva. The sequence goes on along the minus strand of KZ308231.1, from coordinate 35,348 downwards.
ATCGAGGCAAAGACTCTTATGGCCTCCTCCGAAAGTCGCAAAAAGCCACAGAAAACCGATAGTATAAAAATTTTCAGTTTTGCCGCAATCGAAGCTATTCTTATTAATCATCCCTTTAGGTTAGTGGTTTGTTTAGTGAAACTGAATTGGGGGTCGTTCATGATCTTCCTCTTTTTCACTGTGATTCTCCATCCTTCACAAAGTGGCGAGGGATGTTTCTTGCAGTTATTTAAAGAAAAAGATGTTCTGTAATGATAGGAGCTGAAATGCGAAATTGTCATTAAGTTGAAATATAATTTCACTCGTCGAATAAATATGAAATAAGCTAATATTTCTGCACACTTCGAAGCCATACTTGATTGACTCCTTCCTTTTCACAAATCTGTGAAGGTCATTTGGGATCTTTGTAAAGGTACACATCCTTTCGTTTCTCAGTTTAAATGCTTAAATTTTTTATAAATTTGTGACAGTCTAATTGATATGAGGTCTCGATATAAATATAGAGTATTATATTATGATTCAGTTAGGAGAGCAATACTTAATCTGCGGTTAGTTAATACTAATAATAATTCAAATAAATAATAATAATTAAAAATTCTAGGATTAAATTCTTCATCCTTGTGGAAAAAGGAAACTAGAATACGACTGAGAATTGCGACAATAATACTAATATTTCAGATAGTGCAACAGGTGTCGAGCTATACCTGATATCGAAATTGGGTATTCGGAAGCTATTTCGACTACGGTAACAAATATTTTAACATCTTAATGCTAATATATTTGTTACGTTATGCTGAAACATGATGAAGCTGTGTTCTCATTCCTTCTGATGTTAATATGCAAAAACCTATTTAGCGTTGATAAGTTGAGCTATAAAAAAAAAGGCCATGCGTAATTTCCCCATGTTGTATATGCAACCAACAATACTTATTTCGTTCGGATGCAACCAGCATTTGCATCCTAGTATTGCATCCTATTTGCATTTCTGTGGACTATAAACTAGAGGTCTGCATGGACCGAGTTATTAGATCCTAGTTCGGCCCGATCCGTTCATGAGTGGACCCGATTCTGACCTGCTCCGAAAAAATCTGTTATCTAATCCGAACCCGTCCAGACCTGTGGCCATAAACTAGTCTTGCGGTGGAGAAACAATTTCGTCGTAAGGTCGCATGTATGAACCATTAGGTTGCATATGGCCTAAAGGTCATGGTTTCTCACCTCTGCCTCCGCTATGAGCTCGGCGAGTGAACCTTTTGTTACATAGTTTTTCCTAGAGAGAATGACCTTTAATTCTATATAACTTACGAAATATAATGTATTCGAGAATTGGGTAACTATTTGAACGAAAATATTCAACACAACCTGCTTCCAACTTTATATTCATATACAAAAACAGTTTAAAGACAAAATAATCTATCTTTCACTACAATAAAATTATTTTTTATCTACTAATCAAAGTTTCACTTTAGCGCATTTTCTAATTTGAAATCAACAATTGTGGTGTATTCCTCTCGATAACTCTCTAAATTACTTTTTTTTGACTCTTCCATAGCATTCATAGAAAAGCAAGAGCATTACTTCTATCTTCCATTTTCCCTATTTTTCGTTTTTTTCTTCTCTCTTCTGGTCTTCATATTTTTAACAACCTTTCACATCATCGCTTTATGCATTGTTTTCTTTTGATAGATGCCTTTTCCGTCATAAAACGATTCTGTATGAGAATCAGGTTAATAACATTTCAGAAACGTCTTGAAGTTAAATAGCTGTGATTATTTCATGCTTTTATAAAGATGCGGTTCACGAGTTTGTATTACCCTATGTTCTGTACTTTTTTCGTTGACGTAGTTTCCACAACCTGAAGATTACATGACGTCTCAGCTCAGGCCATCCTACTATTTGTCGTAAACAATTTGGACATTTTGCTCTCGTTTCTCTCAAAACTTTCCCTTTGCTTCGCTCATAGTTTTGTCGTTCTTTCGCCGCAATTAATTGCATCCATCCTCGCTCTACTTTATCTCTCTCATAATGAGAGACATCTGAGGATTGTATCCAGAGATCGCTCAGCCTCAGCCGCTGTTCTCCTCAGCGAACGTGACGGAAGAAACCGGAAGCTCTCGGAAGGGGACGCCGTCGGAGGATTCGTTACGCGAACGGAAATAAGTTTTCCTCGGCCTCGTGGAGATCTTCCCGAGAAAGGGATTTCGTTTCACTTTTTTTCCTCCAACTATTCCACTAGCACCCTTTCCGAGCCTTGACGCCACACTTTCCTGCTTACTTTGAAGCGATATTTTCCTAGAAAAATTGAAAAACACTGCCCAAAATAACTCCTAGGATGGACCTCGTCTTTTCAACAACGGTAATCAAAGAATGGAACAAAATTTATTTTACAGAATATTTGTGATTTTCATTTGTAGCCATTCATTTAGCCAAGAACAGCAAGAAACAAATTTGGTGCTAACTCAGCATTTTGAGTATAAAAACATATCTTATGCATCAAACATATTAATGATGTAATTATATAATGATATTAGTAATAAATTATGTTGTCAAAGGTAAACTCTATTGAAAATCTTATAAGGGACATCATAATCACCACCTCTGTGGGAAACGGATTCGCGCGAAACTTTCAGGGTATGTTCCTTGCTCAAAAATAATAGACAAGTGTCCGACCGTTGACACATCTAGACATATTTTAACGCAGAATTAGCAGCTGAAAATCTGAGTTAGACAACCCCGTCATTCACCATCACAATGAAGACCACGAAACTTTACAAGTTAGGAAATGTTTTCTTCCATTTTTTTATATATATTTTTTTCGCCATTTAGTTTTATCTCCCTACCCTCTAAACATTCTTCACCCATTTCCTCAACATTTTTTCAATAGTTAGGTTCAATTTTCAAACGTTAGGTTTAAAAACTGCCTAGTTGTGTCAATGGTCGGACTCGTGTCTATTATTTTTGGGCAAGGAACATACCCTGAAAGTTTCGCACGAATCCGTTTCCCACAGAGGTGGTCCTTTCCTTGCCAGAGAACGAGAATAAATTATTGGATTAATATTTTTCATACACGATATCACTTCTAATAGAAGAGATTGTATACTTAACGATGACGATGAAAGGAAATAAAATTAGAACACGATTGTTAGTGAATAGAGGTTTAAAAACACTTCATCTACCGATATGCGGCTTATAGAGTGTTTTTAAATCTCTAATAAAAAAGATTAAGTTGTTTTTATTATCTTATTTCCACAATAACAGTTAAGATTTACAGGGAATGCAGCCTTTTAAATCTATATTCTAAAATAGTTTACAAATACTTTTATGTTGTTGTGGAATGTATACTAATATCCGTGTTAATCGTTTAGATAGCAGTAAACTTTCCAGCAAGCCCTACATCATCGGGAACTCTCAAGAACATAACTTGTTACCTGTCTGTTCAAGGCTTTCTTGGGTGATGTATGGCTGGTTAACCAAAGCAGGACAACATGGAGCGATATCTAGTGTTAACTTTAGCCTAGTTTCACGTAAGGTACTGAGATGACAGACACTTGGACTGCCTCCGGCGGAAGTCCTAAAGTTGTGGAATACTTCCGGGACATGGTTTTTGCTGATATACATGTTCGATTTCTTATGAAAGAGCCCATACTGTGTTGAATCACAACTGGTATCTAACTTTGAAGTATTTAAGTGACTTAAAATTGATCAAGTTGAGATATGTTAGGAGGTATCCTTCAACGTAGTATGAACGTTGTGACGTTTCTGCCAAGGATATATTAAGAAGAAGGATACCCCAAGAACTATGCGTGTTTTTCTCTGTTGTGATGTGTATTTTAAAGGTTTTACATTATTTCAACGAATGCAGTAACCTTTTTAAGAGCACTTTGATAGCTAACATAATTTTGTAAATATGGGTCCCCATCAGGAATCGCACCAGGGACCGTTTTTACCAAACGCAAACGCGATAAAAACCACTTGACTATCCGAAAGTCCTATTTGGACCGCTTTCATCTTTGAAAATTGTCCATGTAGAATATTCATTGGGAAAGTTTAGGCATTAAGTAAAAAGTATGACTTTAAGCACTAAGAAAATATAAAGAATGTATCTGAAATATGAGTATTCAGTAGTAAGCGATGATGTGATAGGACCGAATGCTGAAACTCTTGTCCGCAGAATATTCGGATTAAAGTATTCGATAAATATTCAATGGCGACTTCCCATAGTCTGATGATGCTTCTATCTATCCAAATGGATGAGTCTTGATAAATCGCTTTCATAGACGTCTGGCAGGCATCAAGCACCCAAAATAAAACAGACAGGTATCAGACAGACAATGATGACATAAGCCCATCAAAATACGTGCTACGAATCCCAGCATTTTCCTTCCCTCGAACCCACCGGGAAATATTTTTCCGAGACCTACTCTCCCTTTGATTTTGGAGGATTATAATGCAAGGATTGGTTCTGTACGGTTCGGTATGCGGCGCGTATGCTCGCGAGTGCATAAGGGGAAGTGGCGGGCGCGTGAGTGCGCGATGAAGGGTGTTATATCCCACTCCGTCGCTCAGTGGTTAATACCCTTTTGACAACGAAGGCTATGCAGGAATGAGGAATTCTCTCTGGTGGGGAATATGACTGGCGGGGGAAGGAAGGGGTAAATCGGCGCGGCCGGGAGTGGCGCAATGGCGGAATTAGGACGAAATTAATTCCGCCCGCGTGATTCCACGCAATTAATCAACAGTGGGAGGTGTCGGTAGGAAAAGAGAGTGCGAACATGATTTCCGCGACCGAGGAAGGGCTCGGTCGACGCTATTATTTGGACGCCAGCAATGGGTCGCAACAATTCAGCGTCTGGAAAGGTCTCAGGTTGAAATTATTGCAGTCGAGGAAAAGTGCGCTTTCAGCATGGCGACGGAATTCACTCCTGCCCTCATCCTCCGAATTCGCGTTCGAATTCCACATAATGCGTCTTTTATGGCGGTGTTATTGATAGCGCTTCGTGAAGTGATAGTTTTACTTAAGCTGAGAGAGGGTCGTATAGAGGAGAGATGTATGACACCGCTTAATCGTGAAATCAGTGGACTGGAAACAGCGTATTGGGCACCGTAAATTCCGAATATTCGTTCTCTTTAAAAGTGTTGCAACCATTAGAATCTCGAGCAGCAATTTCTTTCTCAAGAAATTCGCACATGTAATGCAGAGTAGTGTTATGGATGTTTTGGCCAGAAAAGATAACTCTTACTAAGTAAACGTTTCAAAAATGTTACACGTATTGTTTTTATCATCAGATTTGGGACATCTAATAAAATATCAATTCTGTAAAATCTATTACTTCACATAGACTGAGGCTTATAATGACTTTCTTTCCGATTTCTACTCAACGAAATCAAATTGATATATTCTAGGAAGTTGGAATGCTATTACACGTTTTTATTCTGATATACTGATTACACGTTTTTATTCTGATATACTGATTTATTGAACTATTTCATTTAGAAATAGAATTATCTGAGCTTAGAGCTAAAATGTTCGGATAGTATTAAAATTTAAAGGAGTGATTTCGTGGAAAAACTTATTGCAATAATGTTGAATGTGGCATATTTCCGCAGTATCTACCAAGATAAGGGATTCGAACACCCTTAAGAGATCGGTCATGTAATAAAAATATTCTGGAAAAATGCTGAGTACATTGTTATCCGATATTGTTTATTTATGAATTAAGATGATTAAGTAGTTGAATGATATAACAGAAACGTGTACAACTTAAAATTTACTCAAAATTGAATTTTTCAAAATCTAAATTGTTTTTCGTTGCAGTTGGTGAAAAGTACATTATTTTCTGATTTTGCTCGTCACTCACTATAGTGATCGAAAATTCCTCAAAATTCTTAATTATATTCCCTGAATGTTGTATTATAAGATTCTGTTTTGTATATTAAGTCACCCATATACGAATGTTCGGTTCCGAATTATTCCCGCTATAAGAGTAACCACTACTTTCTAAGAACGTAATAATGATGCAATGTTATCCGATAGGGGCAGAAGCGATTTAATTTCATTGAAGCTGTCAGTAAGGGGTTAAAGTTCTGAAATGCGATTGATACAGGTATTCACATTTGGAAAAATTGTTTTCTGTGGAAAAAAATTCTGAGGTTATGTCAGGAAGGAAACACATCAGGGACAGCTTGCGATAATTTTCTGGTTTCTCACTGATTTTTCTATGGATTCCGCAAACATGGATACGCAGAAGATACACCATTTTCGTTTCAGCGACACTTTTGGTCACGCCATCCGTGAGTCCAAGCTTTCTCCCTCGTGACAGCTTCAAAAGAAAACGATGAGAGAGTGGAGAGACTTTTGTAAAGTTAATACTCGGCCTTTTGTCACGCCAAGAATAAAACCGGCGATGAGATTCGCTCGGAAAGTTTAGCGAGAGCACAAAGGGAAACAAGGAATACGCCCAAAGGAGAGCGCTGGAAGAAAGGGTTCCGTTGGAGTACGTATATTAAGCGTGTGATATACAAGTTCAAAAGGAAGCGTTTCCGTGCTAACCGGAGACCTTTTGGCAGTCGGTGCTTCCGAGGGATTAATTCCCGCTCGTTAATTCTCCCAGACTCTTTGATCTCTTTAACACCGTCGGATGATAAATCAGTTGACACGGGATTAATTTCCGAATCGAGATGTTCAAGGATGAAGTTATTTGCGTGTTATTTCCAAGCAGAGCCAGTGCACGCTTGTTCGTGGAGCCCAACGTTTCGATTGGGCTTTGCACTGGCTTCGCTCTTTGTTATTGATGCGGTTGAGATTACGACTGATTTGTTTTGAAAGGAAATGAATTTGGGTCGGAATGTATGCTCGATTAAGAGATTTGTGACTTTCCTTTCGCAAATTGTCAGGAATTAGACGAAAAGATATTAACATACGTCTGTAAGTAGAATAGTTCAATATTTCTTAAGTTATAAACACACAGGTTAAATAGAAATATAAGCTATTTGTGTGAAACATACAAGTTTACAGTCCTCATATATTTTGTGTTTTGAGACTCTTTTCTTAAGGCAGGTTTTAACTTTCAGGTGTATTATCATTCTTCAGTTATCAAGTTGAGGAAAGTTAATATTCTGCGAACTATTACATTTTTTCTGCTACAATTTAGATGATAAAAACATGAATTTTTTACCGGAACAATTCATAACTTTTACAGTATAATTCTGTACAGAGTGCAGTCCAGCCACTAATTTTCTGTTAAATTCTTGCCACTTTCGATTCATGACTATTTTTGTAATTTTTTTCTGCAGTCGTGTTGTATCAATTTTTGTGATTAATTAATTTGAAAATCATTATGCTTTAAATTATTGCTTTTAATTTATGATTATCCAAGGACATTTGAAAGATATTTGACCTCTATTTTTTAAGGGATAATTGAATTTAACCTTAATTAGTAACCGGAACGTAGATGAAAATATGGCAGCAACCATACATGACTATTATTATGAAACCACTTTCATGATGTTTTCATGATAATGGTTTGATTGATCATGAAGAATGACAGATAGAAAGAGTCTCATTAAAATTGTAGAGCAAATACAAAATCATACATTTGATATCAATATTGCTTTATCTCACAGTCACTTTTCACGATTCATTTTGAATGGTGTGTTTGATAAAAAAATGTCTGAATAAAGTCTGGAAGTCGGAGTATTGGGCGCTTCAATTCTTTAAGGGTAATTGACGTGGAAAGAATATGCATAAAGATAAGATAAAGATATCTTATCTAAACGTTGTAATAAGTTTACTAAGAACGCACTACTTATTATTAATGAGAAGATACCATATATTTTTCCTTCAATTTATGATTTACTTAACCAGAAATTAAATGGCAACCCTCATTTGTGAATCCTCTGAGTACAAAGAAAGACGATTGCGTTCATTTATTCAAGTCTAAGTTAGAATAAGAACCTGGTTTCACTCTTTTATCCCGTGTGAACATATATAAGTCCTCGTCTTTATGCCAATGAAAGCCACTCCCTGCTGTTCCTTCTCTTCTTCTTTTCTAATTAAAATCGCGCCTTCACGTTTCTTAATTGACTCGCTAGATTTGCGACTCGGCAGTAAATTTTTGCGGAGCTGCGGATCGCGATCAGAATCCCATCGTCGCCGCCCCAAAAAAGAGCATGCGGACGTGCGACGGTCGAAGTAGAAAGATTCTCTTTCTCCGTAGTTTCTCCCTCCCTCTGCCGCACAATCTCCTTCGCTTCAGAGGGACTGTGCCCTCTTACGCGTACCCCCTCACGTTATTAATTTCCATCAATCACCCAATGTGCTGGCCAATTGTTTCGCACGGCATTTGATGTTGAAAAGGGTCGTTAAACACACGCAATCAATCAATCAGTCCTGGAAAATTATTTTAGTCCACATAAACGCCCCATACATCATCCCGTTTAGGGGAAACCGAGGAGAGCAGAAGTAAAAAAGATCGGTTGAAATTTGCGAGAGAAATTTTCTCATCGGAAGGAAACGATAGCGGAGGCAAAATAAGCGTCTGCGGTATAAGGTTTTATTGCAAATCTTTCTCTCCCTCTCTCACTCCCGCAGAGGCCCGCGTAAATTTCGCCTTAATTACTCTCTTAGAAAATAACGCGATGAAAAGGAATCTAATTGATGTTGCTATCGCGCGGTCGGATGCTCGTTCTTTTTCTGCACGTAATTCCCTGAGAGCGTTTACTCTCAACCCTGATCGCATATATTTTTCCTATTCAGCTGGTTAAGAGCTACCGCTGAATACCCTTCATTTGTGGCAATTTTACATAACAAGCTTTCGCATCTTCGTTAGAACCTATTAAATCTGAGTGACAGTTAACTCAGTTACTGAAAAGTTCGATAGATCGGTTACATGCTTCATTCAGTACTACATTTTAATAACGTATCACTGTTCATAAAATTGCCCGTTTTTATCATATTAATTGATTATTCCTCGAAATATTACATTCATAGTAATGCATTGACTTGAGTGTATGTGTTTACTTAAACTTACGTTACTTAAAAATTATTATGATCTGACTTCACATGCATTAATGGTATTAACCTCAAACATGTCGACCTTTTAGATATTTCTGGCGTTGACAGTAGGAATAATTCCAAGGAAGAATGGACTTGAAAAAAGTCTGACGGGACCGGGAATCGAACCCGGGTCTCCCAATTGCCGGTCGGGTGCTCTGTCCGTTGAGCTATCCCGGCAGAACATTTCTCCAAGCCATTCGGGATAATTTGTGCTTGGAGAAATGTTCTGCCGGGATAGCTCAACGGACAGAGCACCCGACCGGCAATTGGGAGACTCGGGTTCGATTCCCGGTCCCGTCAGACTTTTTTCAATTCCATTCTTCCTTGGGATTTTTCCTGGGTGCGCACCATCTTGCGCAAAGTCACCCATACCCATTTTCGTTTAGTAGGAATAAATTGAAAACTGAACTGTTTTAAATAATCATAATATTTATTTAAATAATAATAACTGAAATATAAGCATAACAATTTAAATGAAATTGATCTTTTAATTACTTTATGAACTATCATCTAGATCATACGAAACAAAACATTTAAAAAAATTTAATCTTTAAACTAATAAAATCCTTCGTTAGGCATGACTGATCCTAATTTATTTAAAGATATTTTATTGTATACGTCTTGTCTTTATGAGCCAAGAAGTCTCAATTTTGTATGTCATAACTTAATATATTTGTGACCGACATGTTGTTTGTTTGATACTGCATTCATGTCGAAAAAATTTGCCCAGAATGATATTTGAGAAGGAACTTTTGTCAACTATGAAATCAACATCCATAAACATTTTGTGATTTTCAGCCTATAGCCATCAAATTAGTGAGGAAAGTTACTATCATCACAGAGCCGTAGCTTTTCATTGTAAATTATAAGCGGACTCCTGTAGGATAACGAATTGAGCTCGGCATCAATTAATTTGGTTTGGTAAACGCTTCCATTGAGTGTGATGATATCATTATAACTGAATATGCAACATATTCATGTCATACATTTTCAGGATATAATAATAGGCTAAGAAAATTATCAGAATTCAGATAAATTACATGCTAGATTTTGTAAAACATTATAAAGTTTGTGAAAATTATATAAACCTACAGCGTTAAAACCTCGTTTGCGGTAGAAATCCTTTCCTCTCTCAAAAATCTCTCCTTTCCTCACCATAATATTTCTTTGTCATCTTGATCGAAACAAAGCAACATATAAATATTCTGTGGAAAGTCGGGTTGATCGCGAAATAGTTTTATATGGGCGTATGTTAGTACCTGCTATCTGCACATCGCACTTTGCATGGACTGAAATCTCAGAAAATTACCTCCACTTCATAAAATCTGTCATTAGTTCCTACCATCGATTTTATATGGTCCTACAATCCAATCCATTCTTATGAGGTAACGAATGAGCTCGAATTCAAATATGGCTTAGGTCGTCAACGGGATGAATTAATTACAACCACAATATTTTACAAAACTTCCGTTTATTTGATCTAAATTCTCGCAATTTCGAGTGAATATTAATATTTTACGACCAAATTAAGAATCTAAAATTATTTTCCATTCTTTTGAAAATCGTCTCGATTATTTAGGACCATAATTTTTAATTTAATTTTGCAAAAGAAAAGAGGTCTGCAAGATGAGAAAACGAGCTTAACGTGTATTTCTTATGGAAAAACCTATTGTGGGCTGCTTGGCTCAAACCCGAGTCTTTCCAGAGAGGAGAATAGTTTTTCTGTGACTTTCAGCCTCTGATTGATCTGATTATTATATCCTGAAACACAGTATAGTTTGTCTCATGTCTCTACGTTGAACCGCTTTTGAAATACAGGGAGAAGGAAGGAAGATCAATACGCAAATTATACACGTATGTAAAGATGTTCCTTGAGATTTTTTAACGAAGAATATTAATAGAATATTAATATTATTAAGCAGACATGCAATGAAAATTCTCAGCTTATTGTCATGTGAATGCTTCCACGTACCTTAAAGGATCATTTACGTAAACAGTTTTGTCCTTGAAAATTTCCTTTTCAATTTAATTTGTCAAATTTCGTCCACTTGAGAGGACTTACTGAGAATCTGTCTAAGTTTAGATACTAAAGTATTTCCTAAGAGTGAAACGCAGAAATTCTTGAAAATAAAATGTTACATTTTTAGGCTTATGAAATTTTACATCAATTTAGGCTTCTAACCATCACCTAACCATAGTTTACGAAAACATTTGCGTAATCACAAGTATATTTTAATAATTTGAAGCTATCCTCGGTTATATGTACTCATAGGAAATGATACGTTTGAGTTACTTTCCAAAATAATTACTTTACTAATTAAATAAAAATTAAGTATTCTGTTAGATCACCACAACTGGATTTGAGACAGAGAAAAATTGTCTCCAAATTAATAAGGCATCAGCTAAGAACTGCAACACGTATAAAAGGAAAAGAAGGAACGTATCCACACATCATAAAAACTTCTCAAAGCATACAATGCCGAGCTCCTTTTTTTCCGAGTCGAAAGAGTAGTAAAAAAGGTATCGTTAAGGAATGAAAAGCAGAAGAGGACTATGAGAGCTGGAAGTATAAAAAAGGGTGGAAAATTGAAGGGCAGAAAGAACGTATGTAACACAATAAGGAGAGACAGCGAAGATGAAGCGTAGATAATAAAAAGAAACACTTGTCGTCTCGGTGAAAGTAGAGGAAACGTGAGACGAGGGAAACGGTCAGAGGTAGGATGGAAGGAAATTTGTAAAAACTGTGGGGTAGAGAAGAATATACATGCGGTAAACTACGCGATGGTCAGGGGGTTGAACATTTGCGGAACTAAACACTACAATGATATGGCGGAATCAAATTTGCAAATTTGGAAAATTACTATCTTTGAGGAGTGCAAAGAACAGGAAGCTGTGGATTGATTATGTAGAAATATCGGTAAGGGTGTAAAAGAGAAGGTGAAATAGTATAAAAATCGTTGAAGGTAAGGGATAGTATGGTGGATAGACCACTGGATAATGATTTCCTTTTACGATGCCACCTTCTTCATCGCTCTCCGCTGGCCTCTCCAGAGGAGCAGACGAGCCAATTGTTAAGGAAAGAAACAAGCGGCTGGCGTGCTGCTTCATAACGAGGCCATTGAAGAGGGGATGGAGGCTGCGAGAATCGCCAAATGAAGGAGGGGTGGGCGAAAGGGGAGGGTGTGAGGGAGTTAGACAGAGGGCTGCCGACAGCATCCGCCGGTGAGAGGCTTCGTGGAATAGCATGAGGGTACTAGGCAGGAGCGTGGATCGCATGAAGATGGGAAGAGTTGGCGTGGAAGATGGAAGAGCCAAAGGGGTGGAGGGGATGGGTTAAAAAATCATGAAACCATTTGTTTTCTTTCGCTCTCATTCATCGCTATTTCGTCGTGTTTGAACTTGGTGGGTTTCGCCCCCTTTAACTCCTATGTAAGACAGGCCTTTCCATCTTCCTTTGATGCATAGAGAAAAATTTTCGACGGGGTATTTTTACGGTCTTCGCCACTGCGAGGCAAGGAATTAAATTCATAGGGAATTTCACTCTAGGAGCGATATATTTTTTTACGGCCGACCTCGCTGGTAACATTTTCCAAAGCTCAACAAAGCTGCACCCTCAAACTCGTGGGGCAAATTTTCAGGATAGAGAGCTAGGCTCCAAAGTACGGCATTCATTCGAAAACATTTCAGTTTCAGCCAGGTACAGTTGACGCGGGGAAAACCTTTTTTTGCTCCCATGAGCTGCGCGCGTTAATGAAGAAACGCGGTGAATAGGATCTTTAATCATTAGTTTGAAATTAATTTCTGCAGAAGAATTTCACAGCTTATAATGATGGCGACTTTTATTAATTGTCATCAAGATAGTTAATTGGTCAAAAGACGGTATTGGTGAAATCAAAGTTAGAGATATCGAAGACCCATTTCACGTGGGTTCATGAATTATTGAAACATATGTACGGCTAAGAAGACAAGCCAAGAAGCATTGGCAATAACATTTTATTATGCTCTTTTCCATAAAGGTACTCGTAAATAGCAAATTTACGGAATAATTTCTATTTTGTTACCGGATTGGCCCGCTTTTTTAACGAATTTTAATTAAAAGATCCCATAAATTTGGTCATACTATGGAGCATTTTGGGAAACTGCTGTATCACCATCTTTCTCTCTGTTCAGAATAAGTGTATATAATAGAGTGGCAAATGACTGCATTACTTACATTTTACACTGACTGGTTTAACCTTTCAATTTACTCATGGAAGACAATGTGCCTCGCAATCAGCTGTTATCTCTTGCTGAATTCTAGCATCTTTTTCAACGACGTTCCTCCACATAATTTCTTTTGACTTAAAAAGCCCTCGTTTTTCTACCAGGTGCCACGACCTTTCTGCTCCATCTGTCACTTTATTTTCCTTTCTGTAACTTTTTCTCCATTTCATCTCCTACATGTTATCCCTCGGAATTTTTTCATCCCGTCAAAATTCTTTCTTTCCCTCTATTTCGGGATCTCCTGACTTCCCCGATTCCCCCATCCATTGTCAAACTTTACCAATCTTACCCCTCCCACTCCTTTTCACTTATGATCTCATTCCCCAACCCGTTCCGAATTCGTTTCTTCCTTATCTTCAGCAGTCACGTCTCTACCTCTCACGTTAACTATACGGTCTTAGCAATTCTTGAACCATCTCTCTCTCTGATTCTCAGTCCCATTTACCTCAGCATATCCTTATGCTGCCCATGATCACCCGCGCATCGACTTATCGTGGGGATCTCCACGTTTTTCCCATATCCTTTCACATCGCTAACTAACGTTCTTCCCTTACCCGCCTTCACTCCATTTCATGACTACATGTCTACCTTTTTACCTCTACTTAAGGACGTTCATTCTCCACCTCGACATTTACTCTCTCCCCTCTACTTTTTACTCTACCTTACCCCTCAATCGGAAGTTCAAAAGAGATTACTTCTCGTTCCGTTCTGCGTGAAAACCGAGAATAATATGGGTCTTAATATTGCCCTCAGGGAGACGAGAAGAAAAGACAAAAAAGGGTGGTTGTTTTATTTTAATGGAAGCGTGGAAATGGTCTTTTTCCGTTTTCCGTGCTCTCGTTTTTTTGGGCACTTATAAAACTGCTGTTATTTTTATTCTGAATAGGCGTTGTTAATTGAGTTATCTTGCAAAATCGGCCATTTTCAAGAAAGGAACATAAAAGTAGATTATTTAAGTTTTGATTTATTAAAAGCGTTCTTTTAATGCCTTGATGATGATTAAATGACCTTAATTACAGAGCCACGTTTCAGAAAGTAGCTTTAAAAAATCTATACATTGGCATGCAAAAATTATTCTTTTTCTTATTGGTACATTTTTAATGTTAATATTCAGGAGATTTTTTACGATAAATACTACTTTGCTTGGTTTAATTGAGCTCAGAAAAAGAATATATATCTTGTTAACCATACTTAAACATAACATCGCCACATTATTTAATTTTCTATTTAAAAACATAATACTGTGACTGTTGGTAATCTAAGTAAAATATCTCTAGTATATACAAGCGTTAACTGTCTCATTATTATGGAATGAACGCACTACCCGATTATTTCTCGTATTCTAAAACCCGTAGTACATGATTATTTGCCCAAGAAGATTATTTTAAAGAATCCTCATCCTTTCTGGTAAATATTTGTCAAGTTTGACATCTGTATCTTTTTAATGTCTTTGGATATCGACAAATGACTCACGGCATAAATCAGAATATTTTTTATTAAGACCCGCATTAAGAAAATGTTGAATTCATTTTTAGAATTTTGATTAGATTTCTTTAATTATAGTCCTCTGTGTGTCAGAAGTCGATGATTTATGTAGACATAAATGTATGAATCTGAAAGATGGAAATTGATCACTTGAACTCTAATTCTCAGCTAATTATGAAATAACCCACAATGTTCCTTTTATAAAGGCATCATAAGGTTCGATAAAGCCATCAAAATATGTTGCATAAGAAGTATTATAGAAATTTTCTTCAAATACGGGATAGCAGGTGAATCTCGAAGCGTTAGATTAGCAATTATACCCACCTTTGAATTCATGAATTATTCCCTCCCTTGTTTCCAGAAATGTTTCATGCGATTTGATAAGAGTGAACATTTCTTCATGGTTTCTATATCTTTTTTCCTGCTAGTACTAATTCCTTTCGTCGTGGGTTTGTGGGTAAAGAAGGGCAATATCAGCTCATGCCTATAGGGTCTGTTTTTTCGACTCTTTACGCTGTGGTTAATTTTAGATAACCTGGCGGTGGATATCGTAGGGCGAGTGTACTGCGATGGCGTATTAGGCGTGGGTGTAGGCTTCTCCTTCTGCACGAACGGAATCTTCTTCTCCACATGACGCCCGTGCATAAAATAGGGTGAATTTTACTTAAAGGTGCGATCCCAGGTGCTCGACC
The DNA here is from genome assembly GCA_000376725.2 of Ladona fulva. NCBI lineage: Eukaryota > Metazoa > Arthropoda > Insecta > Odonata > Libellulidae > Ladona > Ladona fulva. The sequence goes on along the minus strand of KZ308231.1, from coordinate 19,853 downwards.
TGCTTTCTAACCAATATGGCACATATCCAATACCTCTTACTGTCCTCTTAATTTTCTAACCCAAAGAATTAGTGCCAGAATGACTGCTAAATTGATATGTCGTCTTGACGTAACGGAAAATTGAAGTGATAATACTGATTACCAATGATGAACTACTCACAGAGAGTTTTTATTCCTATCTTGATAATGACCCGTTTTGGAGCTGTTATATTGTCATATCATAATATTCTTTTTCTGATTTTTTATGAAAATTTATTTCTAGTTTTGCTGTCTATGAAATAATGTATATGTACATTTTACTTGCTTTTCAGATGTAATTTAACCTGCATCTTCGTTAAAACTTACATAACTATCAGTAGGCTTCGTAGGTTTTTCATACTTGCCGTCATGTGGGTGTGTAGTATAATGTTTCCTAAGTACTAATTTATGTTTTCATTTTCAAGTACTAATTTATGTTTTCAGACTCACAAAGTGGTTTTCTTCCCTACACTTTTTTTTAAAGCTATCTCTTTTCAAATTACTATGACAAAGGGTTAGATGTAAGGAGAAACTTGATAGTCGACAATAGTAGACAATCTCTCCCGAATGAAGTCGCATTATAACTATCTATATCACTTATACATTCAAGGATTTAACGAAAGGTGAATTTCTTTGTATGATGAACTAATCCCACAGGAATTACAAGTGTGATAAATAGCGACATTACTGGGACTCGAACCCAGGTCTCCCACTTTCTGGGCAGGTATTCTAACCACTGAACTACCATGTCACGTCTATTCCATACTGTTTAGGGAATACTTTGTGAGCAAGGCGAGCCTCCAACTTTAGTGGCACGAACTGCCGCCCGAGGTCCTCACTGAGGCAACCAACTCACAAAGCGGTCTTATGAGGATTCATCTTGTTGTCATCTAGCAAGACATGATCTACTGATTTTCTCATGAAAGGCTCCATTAGCAATCCAAATGTACGATCTCTCAGAGGACTTAAATGAGCCCGTTTATTTTCTTTTGGGTCCAAACTGTAGAACATATGTTAGACCAAAGATGAGTTTTTCACGAGAAGAAATATATTATGTTAACGAATTTCTAAAAACTGCTTAAGTTGCAAAAGTTTTTGTCGCTAAGAGGCCCTCTACAGCCACCTTTGGGTTTCTATTGATTTTCTATAAGTAAAATGGATCTGCCTTAAGTGGTTGCGTGGGCATCATCGTAAGGATTCCGCAGTTGATAAGATTCTTCTCATCCGGATCTTGCGTTTTAAGAGGAAGGAGAGGTTGTCCTAAATATGAAACGTTGCGCAAAATCGGAAGTGACGTGTTATCGTACTCTCCTACGCAATGAGGATTATCCTCAGAAGAAGCAACGAAGAAACCCATATGCTCTTCTTCCTTTGTTTCCTCCAGGTTTTTAAGGTACTTAGGGAGGCTAGGTACTTAAGAAGAGATTACTTGGAGAACAACAAGGTAATTTCTGGCTCGTTTCATATATGGGTTGGAATGTCAGTTGCAATCGCTTAGTCTTCCTATGTAACCAGAGGCATGTAAAACTAGTGCTCCCGGTCAGACAAGTGGGCAACGTGTTCGACTTCGTGTTCGGCATGTAAAATTAGGTATTTAAATTGTAAGCAGTCTCACTACATGCATTTTACAAATTACTTGATATGTACTTGAATGAAATTGAGGCCAAAGGGACACTTCTAAGAAAATCTATCTTACTCATCCTCATCAAGTTAAGTGTTGATTACTATACCTATTTACCATTTATTTATTTGTAATTATGTTGCAATTTGGCCTTCTGGCCAGGTGGCAACGTTAGCGGGAAGTCTAACTTAAAAGTTAATGTTGATTTCAATTGCCTGGCAATCACCCAAAGACGGGAGGGAAATCCTCCAGAAACCTCCCGCAGGCAATGTATTACATAAATAATTTAGACATTTAAAATTATTGTGGTGCAATAAATCGCCGGTTAACATTAAAATTTCAAAAAAAAACTATAAAGTGGTACAAAGTACATGGTAGGTTATCCATATAGTCACATGTAGTATATGAATACTCTATATACTTGTACGTAAGTTCCATATCATCATCATCAGCCATTTTCAATCTGACGTCGGATGTAGACCTCCCCAAGCGCTTTCCAATTCTCTCTGTTCTGAGCCTCTCGTTGCCATGTTACCCCTAAATGCTGAATGATGTCTCTATTCCATCGGTCCCTTGGTCTTCTTCTTGGTCTCTCACATCTCTTGGTATCCAGTTCAGAACTGCTGATGTCCATCGATTGTCGTTTCTCCTTGCAACATGGCCTGCCCACATCCATTTCAGTGATCTTATCTTATCTATGATGGTTGTCACTCCTGTCATCTTCCTAACCCAGGTGTTGCGTTTCCTGTCTCTGCGTCTTCTTGTGATTACAAAGTTCTATATACTTATGTATAACTTCGTCAACATACTATCTATAAGTTCTTCAAATTAATTCCTATGACTAATAATGCATCTACTGCAATTTTAAACCTGTCACCGGAGTTTAGATTTTGGTTCATTCTAAAACGTATCCAAATTTACGAATAAGTAATGATTAAAAGTGTTTTCCACCTACGTGGCTAGCGCATAGTGATACTTAGAGAGCGTTTGGAAAGAAAAGTAAATCATCTTCCCGTGCCATTTATTCCTTCACACCTGTGATTAGTTACTTAGGACGAGTTTCGGGAAAGTTATAGCAACACGTCTCACGGTGGGAACGTACCTATTGCGGTTTCTCATTTTTAGTTGTTTTATGTTACCCAGTTCCAGTTTCTCAGTAAACTTCGGAGAAAATGGCTGGCGAACAGCGGTGTTTGAACTCAAGAGTTAAGTTGGTGAGAGACGGGGATCACGAGGCTGGGGGAAGTCTCAGCGCATCTGGAAAAGACAAAGAAGTATTCATTATCACTTTTTAATGGCGCGCCTTTTCTCAAGAAGTTATGAATTGTAGGATTTCTTTTCCAGCTAGTCTCACCAATTTTTTTTTAAGGTTCTTAATGAGGGAATTTGATTTTCGGATCCTTTTTATCTTTGAATTACAAAAAAGTAGACAATGGTTTTAATTACTTTTATATATCTTCAATATGGGATCATATATTTCTTAGTTTACTCATTGTCACGCCGATCCGTCAACAAAAACGTACACTGCATGTTGTACTAATACTTTAGGTATTGCTCAAATTTACGTTAATTAAGCTGTTGGGGCATTCCATGTCAAGTGGAACAATTTTAGAGAAGTGCCCCGCTCGACCGCCACCGATTTTAAAGAAATTTTGTCTGAACATAACTTCATATCCTTTATGAAAATAAATCGTCTATTGCTAATTTTACATTGCGTCACTTAATTTTCGTTATTTCTTGATTAACATTGTATCTTATGTCGTCAGGATCGAATTATTTTAATGAATTATGTTCCTGGCACGTATCGGCCTGTTATTCGAGTTATTTATTTCTTCTTAACTGTATTATTCGGAGAGAGGCCATGCCTACCCACGTGCCTTTCGTAAGAGGACCACTTTAAACTCTTCTAAGGATTACTTGAACTTAACAGCTTAAAAAGCACATCTGTGTTTACAGATGACTTTGGACACACGAGAGAAAATGCGGAAAAAGTTTTTTCCATTTCGAGGGGTAAATCTGTTTTATGCAGCTAAGGTTAGTGTGAGCCAGTTCGTTTATGTAAGACTTCGGGGGTAAAGAGTTAACGTGTGTAATACATTTGTTGTGTGTTATATCTTACATTTCCTGTGTGATATAATCTGTAAGTCCACTAGAGGTGTTCTACATCAACGACGGCGGCTAAATATTTTGTAGGTAATTTAGTGATTCTGCACTTTAGCATGTCTTGGATGAGGGATTCTGAGGTGATCTGTTGCACTCATTTTTCGGTCATAATTTCAGAACCTTCTATAACTTCTCTTTTCATATTTTGCATTCGCACCTTATTTTATTGTGAACTTACTTGTTTAAAATTGATCTCAATAAGACAAACGAAGAAATAATGGATGTGAGGTTGTAATAGAGCATCATAACATCCTTCCCTATTTTAGGGACTAAATGCCTTCGATGAGAAACCAAGTCTAAAAATTTTTAGAGGCATAACAACTCATAACATGCTCTTTCTTATAAAGAGAATTAGAAAGACAGGAAAACGGGTATGGGTGACTTTGCGCAAGATGGTGGGCACCCAGGAAAAATCCCAAGGAAGTATTAGAAAGAGTGACGATAGGGTCTTGTTTTGTAAATGCGAACTGAAAATGCCCTATTTTTGGCGTCCTAACGAAATTCGTAATATTTACAGTACATTATTAAACTAAAGGAAAGCATTCGGAAAGTGAAACTTTTCTTTGAACACTTTATATTAATTAGTTATAAGGCACAAAGTTTCGAGTTAATCTTGTTTATTTGCAGAGATATAAAATGCCAAATTAAAATTTATTTTCGCGCCACATTTTTCGGGCGGAGGTAACTTCAAATTTATCCCGATCCTCGGGCCTTATACGCCCGCATTAATCTTGGCAAATATTCATAAAGGATATGAAGTTATGTTCACACAAAATTTCTTTAAAATCGGTGATGGTCGAACAGGGACCGTTGGTCCACTTGACATGGAATGGCCCTATTAGTCGAACAAATAGGAGGAATTGAATTTTATTTCGGGCAATGTTGCAAAAGCCTTATGAAATATAAGGTAGTAAAACTAGAATGAAAGACTGATAATATTTTTCTGTCTGAATTTTCCGAAGATAACACATCAATATGGATTTTCAACCAACCTTAGTTTTAAGTTTTGGATTACTTTTATTCAATTTTGAAATATGGTGTCATACTATGGGGAATGGCTCCTGGTTGGCAAACAGTATTTAAAGTACAAAAAAAGATAATGCGGATCATGACCTTCTCTAAATACAGAGACTCATGTAAACCACTGTTTAAGAAATATGATATCTTGACATTACCCTGCATTTACATTTATGAAGTATTAAATTATGTTCATTCAAATAGAAAAGATTTTGAGGACGAACACAACCATAATTATGATACCAGAGGGAAAAACAATATGAATTATCCTAAACATAGACTGTCAATGTATGAAAAGACCCCATATTACATGGGAATAAAANATACCGGTTAGTTTTTTAGGAGTTGGGTTGGACTGAGAAGAATTGGGTTCTGGAAGGTAGGTATTACGGATAGGATCGAATCTATTTAGGATTGGTGTTTGAGTTGGGAGAGGAGCAGTGGGTAATGGATGAGGTCTTTTTTTTGGATTGTTAACTAGCGTAAAGCCGTCCTCGTCTATTACACGTTTAGCACTACTACTGCAAGGATTAGCTAAGTTTAGGCTTGTTTGCTCATTTACAATTACATTGGGTATAGAATCAGCCTGCACGTCACTTACATTGTCTCCTGGAAAGGCTTGTAGGATTTCCCTCCATTCGTGGGGTGCTAATGCACCTAGATGCTAGTGGCATCTTTTTAAATACTACTACTTTCAATACTGCACAGGGAATCAAATCAGGGACCTATTTCACCAAAAGCGAACGCGTAGCTCTCCTGGTTATCGGCGATACAAACAAGCTCATTATTATTAGAGGTTTAAAAATACTCCGTAAGCAGTCTTTCGGCAAGCGTAACTCTCGCTCAGAGACAAACAGGAAGCTCACTTCTCTTGTGGAGACCCCCTGAGGATGGAGGCTCTGTCTCCGAAATGATCATTGGGCCTTTCCAGAAATCGGTAATCCGGAGCTTCCCGTTTGTTTCTGAGCGCGAGTTCCGCTTGCCGAAAGACGGCTTACGGAGTGTTTTTAAACCTCTAATTCATAAATAGCCGTGTTCCAACCTTCTTTTTCTTAAGTTTTTAAGTTGAGTTTTAGACTTATTAATCATGTCCAGAGAACATAAGCTAATTGATTTAATACGCTCCTGCATAAAGTGTAGCGGAGAAGGTATACATAAATTATTGAACTATTCTCATTGAGTCCAATGCAATGTTATTAAGATGGAATGATGTATAAATTTTGGCACGGCTGTATTATTCGACGTAGTAAGTAATATATTATTTTAATGTAAAAATGTCCTCACTACATCCTTCCTTGTGATAGGTTCAAGATTTTAGCTCGTTATTCTTACGTGTCTTTCTTTAAAATTTCTCTTAAAACTACAACTAGAAGCGCAGGGAGAAACAGAATGGAAAATATCGAAATGACTGGGACTCGAACTCAGGATTCCCTTTTTCTAAGTCATTCTAACCACAGTAATGGTTAAAATATTAATGGTTTAAATACATGCCAAGAAGACCTGGATTTGAGTCTCAGTCATTTCGATTTTTTGCTTATTTTTCTCCTCGCGTTTATAAGTTGCACAACAATACGTGCAATGTTTTAGATAATTATTCCCTAAAACTGGAAGGATGGACTGAAATGTCCTCATAAAATTGATTCTTCAGTTCGTAAGCATTTGGGAATATTTATTGTTACAGATGCTTATTCCAAACTCCTCTCTCTTCTTCGAATTTACGCGATTAAAAGAAATTTAAAGCCGAAAATCTACGACCCACTAGCCCACAGAGAGTGATTCAGCTGAGCGTTTTTAACCTACTGATCATAAAAACGTCTCAAAGCGTGTGGTATCGTGTTCCAGTGTAAGGTAGACGAAAAATGCTTTTTGTTCTCCATACGGAAAATATATCGAGGGAGAAAGAGCACTCGTTCCCAGGAGTAATTTTCAAGAATCCCCGCTCCCGCTCATTTGATAACCCGAAAGCGCCTACCGTAAATCCCACTCGGGGAACGAATCATCCCAGCGACTTAACGTGTAATAGGAAGGAGCATTCCCTCCCGTCTTCCGAATCGTTTCCTTACACTCCCGCTTGTGCAATCAGTTCATCTCTTCGCCCGCATGGCTTTTACGACGATCCGCGACGGAATTCAGGGCAAACATGGCTAGCGATAGCAGCCCCCCTGACCTAACTGACATAAAAGACTCTGCCCTCCTGGGATTCCATTTCTTACCCTCATCCCGAGAGAAATATTTATCCTTTTGGTTGATGTGTCTCTTCGAGCATATGTTGAGGCGTGACATTCGTAGTTAAAATTTAAATTGGTTTAATTATCGCAATCCTAAGTTCTGCGCGATCTCTCCCCACTATGTTAAAAATTATTGAGTAAATATAGTTGATAATTGGGTTATTGTCTGGAATATTTCAAAACTATAAGCAAGTTGGATGGTTCATCATCATCTTCTAAATGTTAGGCTTTGTCTCTGCAGCCATGTGTCCCTCTGCATTGCAATTCTCTTCAATTCAGAGTAAGTTTTCAATCCCATACTACTTCCTACATCACACTAACACAAATATAATCAATTTATGTTATTGTGAAGATGGAATTCCACCAAATATCGCTTACCAAGATTAATTTTACTTCCTACATCATCAAGGAACCTCTTTCTTGCCCTTCCTCTACCTCTCTTGCCAAGCACCTTTCCTATATTTTCCAAAAATTGATTGGGTCCTAGAACATGACCGATGGTTAGTTTGGTATAATTTTTGGATTTACGTAGTACGTTTTACAAAGTTGACTACTCATGTGCAATCCTTCAGGCCATCAAATATTAAAGGTGTATTATGACAAGGATCAATAACATCCTTTTGATGAATTGTATATGTGTGAATTTGTTAATAAGAACTTCGGTGATTATGAGGTGTTCTCTATTAAAACCCAGCTTTCTCAGCTACTCCTACAAATTTGGATCACTTGAATAACGTACTTTTAAATATGAAACAGGGCACTCTGATAAAAAAATAATTTGCAATCTAAATCACCTTTTTGTTAATTTTTGCTTTTTGTGGCCCTATGTGGCCAAAATACACCCATAAATACTTTATATTGATTTATTCTAGTATTTGGGAAGTGTAGATCTACGCAATAAAAATTTAAACGCCGGCCTGATAACCTACGCTCCATTTCTGAACTCGTGCGTGCATTTATAGTAGTAGTAGTAGTAGTAGTACTGTTAAAAGTGCTTCGACAGCTTAGGTCATTTCGCACGTAGGCCCCTATCGGGAATCGATCCCGGGACCGCTTTCACTGAAGTCGAACGCATTGTCCACTTGGCTCTCCGGGAGTCCGCGTGCATTTAAAATCGTCTAGAATGTTCTCTAAACATACTGCGTGCTTTTTATAACTTTTAGAGAAAAACTTTCTCCTTCATCAACTGGAATTCTTGCTTTCGTCAGCACTCACATATTTCTGCCGTATGTATAAAAATCTGTTGTAATTATTTGATATCTATTCCCGGTAATATGTTATTTCAATTTCAGTTTAACTTAGGACAATCTTAGATCCCAGATAGCCATGTGGGCTGTACGCTCGCCTTCGGTGGAAGCGGCTCCATGTTCGATTCCCGGTGAGGGCCAATATGTGCTATATTACCTGAGTTGTCGAAACACTTTTCACAATACTATTAATACTTTTATACCGATTAATGGCAGTGGAAAGAAACGTCCTCAAATGTGCGATATTCATTTTTCCGAACATTTTCCATTTTTTTAAAGTATTTAGGAAGCATTGAAACGCTTCAAGTCTTGATCACTGGGGCTTATACTAGAGATTTCGCCCAGAAATAAATAACCTTGTAAATCTTGCATTTGAGCAACAATTTTCTTTGGAGTGAAACATGCACGTTCTTGGTTATAACCTAGTTATTGCCCCCTGTTCAAGCATTAACTACGAAAATTAATTTCCCTTTCTCCAAGCATCCAAGCCTTGTTGAATGAGACTGCTAGTGATTTCCGAGGACAATAACGCTGATAAAAGGGTTCCATTCCTCCCGCCAACAAATTGGTCGTATCGAGTCAACCGCTACTGTCTGCGTGTGGAACCCTGCATCCAAATAGCTCCCGCTGCCAACGCTAGTTGGCTCTGAATGACGCCAGGAATCCTAAGTTATGTATGGGCACTCCCATTCCTGCAACAGCGAGAGTAAATCGTGGCAAGCGGAAGCCACGAGCCATCGGGAACGCTGTGACGCTTTGCGTTCTGATACCCGTGCCAAGGAGTGTCAGCTAATGGCTGCTGGTGCTAATTACGAAAAAGCGGATAGTAGATCCCATTTCGGTTCGTTCCAATCTCACGATTATTCTTACTTGCTAATGGAATTAACGCCCTCTATTTTTTTCTGATACCTCTTTCCAATACACCCATCCTCCATTCGATGCTAAAAGGATGCGAACGAATGTTGGTGATGGCTATCATTTCATCTTCAAACATATTTCTTTACAATAGGGATATGTCAATAAACTGTTATATTGTCTCATGTCTGTAGGATTTATTTCTAAGATATTTAACCCTCACTAAATTGAGCATTGGTTCCACAGAGCCATCCTTCAATCCACGTAAGAGTGAAGGGGGACCTTCTTAAATCGAATATTTGAATTTTTAGTATGATCATCTCTTTCGTTAAAATTGTGGATCACTCATCTCAAGTAGCTAGGCCAATCTTAACCCGAGAAAACTTTTTTCACTCCACAATTCTGAAAGAAAAGAAAGGGATTTTCCCATAAATCGGTAACGCAGAGCTTCTTCCTGTTTGTATCTACACGCGAGTTCCGCCTGCCGAATTACGGCGAACGGAGTGTTATTAAACCTCTAATCCACAATTCTGTTCGATAAAAAAAAATAAATTTCGTCATTTTATTTGTCAATTTCCAAACCCTTGATACAAGTGTTGTTTCAGTATTTTGGTATATGATGATGTAAACTCATTGTTTTAAGTCATGCTGTCAAACTCTTACATGAAGGAAGAGATTAGAAGAGGTTTTTCAGAGAAGCATTATTTGTCTTTAATCACGTCAAATTACAAAATATAATACTTATACCTCTTACAGGCTTATCCTCGATGTTCTTATATCAGTTCTACTTCTATATATTTTATATCTGCCTTCTATAATATGTCCACCCTTAATAATTACCTAGATTGGGAATACAAGATGTTATCAATGTTTTGAGAGTTTTCGACGAAAGTTAAATTTTTTACCAGTCTTTCATTCCTATTTAACAAGATATATTAACATCGTATGCCTATTTATTACTTCGACTGCGGAAAGCTTGGTAATTTGTTTCACCTCGCCAAGTAACTGTCCCCACAAATTGTCAATCCCTCATTTCCATTACCTTTATTCTTACATCCTACCCTTCCCCTAAAACTTACACCCTACCCTCTCCTACCTTCCTTCTCACCCACACCCATACCCTTCACCAAAACACAATGAATACATTTCCTGTAGAAGAAGTACCACATCCTTATTATATTTACTTTATTCTCATTCATTTCACTATTTTATTTCTCTACATATTGGGCATTCACAAAAGACGACAAGGTCGCACAAAAGTTACACAAGGAAGAGTTAAAATGGAAGGCTACAAAATCAAATTTGAGTGATTACGTCATTTGAGATTTACATTAGTTTCATTTTGCTTATGTGCATGCGTCAAGAACGAATAATGTAAGCGCTTGGAATGTTAGAAAAATTTAAAAAACTACACCAAATGTTTACAAACCGGGAAAAATGAAATATTCTGCGTGAATCGTGAAAGATGATTTAACAGACTTAATCCTAGTCCATATTGGCTGACGTAAGGTTTCTGATCAGACGGTGAGATTTTCTGATTGGCTGTGATTCTCACGTCACTCTGAGAAAAAAAAACGCATATAAGTAGAGTTGCTCATTTCGCACATTCTTGACACCCAACCCACGTAGATCTTCTTTTATATCCCAGCCGACTGTTCAATCTTCTCTTCCCACGCTCTTCTCCTCTCTTTCACCTTTTTTCTCCTCCATTTCCTTCGATATCCTTTCACTTTGTATTTCGAGTTACACTTTTCCGCTGTCACGCCCATATTCGATTAACCCTCTCATGGTAGAGAATACCAAATAACCTCGTTGAATGTTTGCCTTACAACAACTTTGCAAAGAAAACTTGACGAGTAGCGCTAATCATTATTGATCATATTACGAAAGTTCCCTCAACTCCCATAGGATGCTTGAATAAAAGTACTGACCTCTACATTATTACGTTTTCGGAATTTGGATGCTATGTAAGATATTTTGGTGATAAAAGGTGATTTGAAGAATATGACCCTTTGTTGTTAGCCTACGTAAATTCAACCTATCAGTAATTGTAGCATTTACAAACACATAATTAACCGCTAAATATCTATATGTGTGGGTCCAAGATCCACGGCGGAAATCAGTTTAATCAAGTTTGTAAATTAAGTGTAAATGAATAGGTGAAATTAACAAAGTGCGTATAAATTAGGTAATATTCTCTTATAGCATGACGAATATTTTCCAAGATTTTTCCCCTACCATTTATATCTAAGCGATTTATGGAGTGGAATTTTACTTTCAGAGCTTAGACTTTCCCAAAGAATTACAATTGCTCACAATTCATTCAAATTATATCACTCACTCCTTTTCACTCACTTATTTATTCATATGTCTTCGCGGTTTACTTGTAAGTCATCTACAAAATCTTATGCTGTATTATTCGTTCGTAAATTTAAGTTAGTATTTACGGAAACGATGTAAAAAATAGTTTATAAATTCGATAGGTGTTTGTTTTACTCTTTATCGCTCGAAATCGTGCACTGCATTTATTTACTGACAAGATGGATGAACATGTATTTAATACTATGCATGCTTGCGCTTAAACTTCTGTAAAGATAAAACATAAAGAATGATTGAGAGCAGTAGCAATATATTCATATAATCCACTAATAATCCTAGATTATGTCATTATTCTAGAAGTTATTCTGAAATTATTTAGTGTGGCATTCCTGAACGACTGCCTAGTTTCAGCTTCTCCATTCATATTCAAATCAATTTCTCCACTGCATCTCCCGCTCATCCCTTCCTCCTCGGATGTTTACGCGCCATGGAAAATCACGCAAGATCTGGGCGTTATTCTACAAAAGACACGCCCCTTTCTCGTCAATACAGGCCTTAAGTTCAAATCCCTTCGCCTCCACCTGATGGAACAAACCCTATTAGTTCCGTATAAATCCTTAGGGAGCCGATAATACTACCTTAGGGACCGTAGCGGACCAGTACCTAGATTAACCAGAGAATCAACCATCCTTGCTTGAATTTAGCACGGAATGACTTCCGAACAATAGGAAGAGATATAGCCGCCTAATGCGGATAGATTATTTTCTATCACCACCAGTTTCATGAACTAAAATATGATATTCATACGTGAAATTTGAGTTTACCCATATGCACAGAAGCCTTTTATCAGTTTTCAGATTGAAGAAAAGTGATTGCAAGAGTAAAAGTATATGTAAATTTAGCTGTAAAATAGCATTTATAAATAAACTACGTGCTGTTACTGGGAATTTGGAATATCTCCTACTTTCACGTGAATTTTTATTCGCTATTAAAATAAATGTTTGCTATTTTCTGCACGTAAAGCAATTCTGTGCTTGACTTATAATAATAAAAATAGAAAAAACATCGAATATTATACCAAACGTTTGTATACAATTAGATGATGCCGAAGATAATCAACGATCCCCTCTCTATTCAGATCAACGAACATTAAAACTGTCAGATTCCGAAAAAAAAAGTTAATTAATGACTCCGTGCCTTGCATATGGATACTAGTCGATCGATTACGGCAATTATTAGTCAATGATCCGTAATTTTGTGATGGACAGCCGGAACAAACATTTCAGAACGACATAAATAGAATATGATCGATCAGCTTCGTATCTCACGTCTTGGAAAGAGTTCAGGAAAATGGAGCTTCAGCAGAAATCCTTTTATAATAAGGCTTACCATTATATGCCAAAATTCGATGTCTTTAGTCATATGCCCTATTTAGAGCATATCATTCCTTCCAGGGAAAATGTATCTATTCCCAACCCCGTAGCATTTCACTCCATATGTGTGGCAACTACTTGGGTGGTAGTGCTCTAGAGAAGTCACGTCCCCTTCTTGGAGCAACCCCTCATTCTACTGTCTCCCCTCTCCAATTCCCACAACGTGAGATAACGTCCTGGCACCAAACCGGATCCTTGTGGGACCTCCCTCTTTCTTTTTCCATTCCGCCCGCCTTCCAACTTCCCCGTCAACGACGACTCCTTACTCTATCTCGAAAAGGCTCCCTTGTTCTAAAGCTTACATTTTCTGACGAGGGTGTCGCGTGATACCTTCCAATCATTCCATGGATTGACGTGACACATTCTCTTGTTCCATGAGAACAGAGAGATATCACGGGAATAGCGCTGTTAAAAGCGGAGAGAGAAAGGTAAAAAGAAGAGGCGTGTAAAAAAGAGACGTGAAAAGTGTCTCGTCGATAACATATTTATGCGCTTATTGTAGACGCCTATATTTGGACTTGAGTAGAAGAGATTAGGAATGAAAGGTTTCAGTGGAAGGGATAAAATACGGAATCTTTATATTCGTCGTGACCCTAAGATATTAGGAAAAATAATTCATCATTTCATGTTATCTAAGAGATCGTGATGGCCTTAAAAATATTTCGTCTCAAGAAATCAAAATACAATTCAATTTGTTCTTTTAGAGGAAATTAATTCGATGTTTGTCTTAGTAGCTAAATACCGTTAAATCAACAGTATCTAAAGATGTAGGTTAATACAGAACGATGAGCTGAACCCTCTAAACTCTATAAATAGAGAACGAAGAAGATCAACATGAGAAATTCCAAATTTAATTACAGGAAAGTTGTTTAAAGACGAATCCAGTTCATATTCGCAATTAATCTCGTTATCGTGGTGTTTCTATCAGGAACCAATCTATTTATGTGACATTTGCTAATGTAATTCTTTTACTCACCAAACTATTATTCAGCGTCAATGGCATTATAATTTACGAATATTATATAAATTAGCAGAGGTTTCATTTGATTACCAGGTAATGTTATAACTGTCGGTGACTTATTAAATATTTTCAGAAAAAATACAAGGCGTCTTTTGAAAATCTTATCATCAGTTAATCAAAGCTTTAAGTTCTAAAACACATCTGACTAACTAACAGAGTCATTGAAATATATTAGAAGGTTTACCAAGAGAAAACAATCTCTAGCAACCGTAACAGAATCTCTCGTGTAACAAATTGACGTCAGAGCTACTACATTAAAAGGATAACTTATTAAATGGGGACGCATTCGAGGGCGATAAACGGAACGAGTTATTGGGAATCTCATTAGAGTCGGAAACAATCGAAAGAGAATAATGGGGAGAATCAGTGAAACGTTCTCTTAAAAGGGTTTCTAAGAACCTCGTCTTCAGTCGTCGAAAATTGAGTCAATTCATGGACTCCTCCGTTTTTAACCCCAACGTACCTTTTCGTACATCATCTTCCCTTAAATTCTTCCCTTAAATTCTTCCCTTTTCAATCCTATTCTCATTCCCTCATTTCATCCCTTAGCCGTGTCTCTTATCTTACCCTCCACATTAACCCCATACGCTTCACCTCTATCCACCCTCATTTACCTTCGGTCTCTGCAGGTTCAGAGCCCCTCCCACCCTTCATACTCAATCTCTTCGCTTCCTTTTAGCCCAGCTCATCCGCTTCCGCGTCTACATTCATCTTCTCTCTCTCTTATCCCTTATCCTTCAACATCTCTCTTCCGATTACCTCCATCCATCCTTACTGCCTTCCTCTCCCTCAATTTCTCTCCGTCTTCCTAAATCTTCATTCTTTCTCTGAGGGTTTAAACTATTTTTCTTTTGCCCGATTTTGGTACACCTCTTACTCCTGGCACGGGTTTCATTTTCATAGGATACTCTCTTCCCGCTCATCTTCCTTAATTTATTCCAATCTAAGCAATTCTCTCTTCCGTTAGCATTTTTTATTATATTCTTCCTCCACCTCTAGGGGTCGTAGCCTCACTCTTTTAATTTTTCTTGACGGTTTTTAATTTTTCTTCACTGGCTGCATCATTTATCTCTTCTTCTCTCTGGCTTTCGTTCTGCAAACTTAATCTTCGTCCTGACGAGAAGAGGAATAAACACATTGCTGCCATGCATACATTGCAATATTAACTAATTATATCATATTTTAGCGTGGATATTTGGATACAAGGCTGCTTCGTTAATATTTTGGTTATAATACATTTCGGATTACAAATCCTTGATTCCTGAAATTCAGAAATAAACTGATGAGTATTTCTAAAATTATTTATAAGGAAATCCGGGGAAAAATGTTGTATATGAAGCGTTACTTTTATTAAAGATCTCAGCAAACCTCTTTGTGTAGTCATGGACGTACCATATTAGAGACACCTCCAGCATATTAGATGGCGCCATTTTCTGTCCTTCGAGTATTGAGTTCTGATATAAAAGTTATGTTTTTATGTATATAGAAAAATATATATGATGTGCATTATCAGGATATTATGATTTGTGATGTCGAGGAACCAAACTCCAAAACACCATCAAAAACATATTGCTTTTCAAGAAAGCATCATCTGGGGCTCAGGAAGGACTGAGGTTAGCAGGCTTACAAAGTGAGCGGGGATATAACCTCTAAGATCCACTTTCAATCGAAATGTAAAGTTTTTCTGGAAATGAAAATACATTCTTCTCCTACTTCTTCTAATACTATTCTAGGAAAAAAATTTCTAGGAACATTTTCAAGGAGGTACGGACATGGAAAAAGCCTGATGGGACTGGGACTCGAGCCCGGTTCTCCCAATTGCCGATTGGTTGTCTAGAGCAACTAGACTATTCTATAATATATTTTGAGTTGTTCTGTTTTCAATTGGAATTCAAATTCAGTCGCAGCAACTTGCACCTTTTGATATTGATAGTACCTAAAAGTGAAGGGAAAAAACATAGAGATGAATGCGATCGCGCGTAGTTGATTGTTAACTGTAATATTTTTGGGCGAGATCTACACGATTACTACAGTTATGAAACTTCCTTTTTCTGCGGAATACTCTTCTTTCCTGCACTTAACTTGCGCCCTGCAGTAAAAATGGACAATTTCCCCTCTGACAGAGCTTCATCCTTTCCAAATCTTAACTACAGTCCATTGGCACTATCAGATCTTGGAGCTGTATTCTCTCAGTCGCCTCTTTTGATTTCCGTGGAAGTCTCGTCTCTGCCACCAGAGATCTTTCTCTCTCTCTCATTTCCACCTTTTCCTTCTGTTTTACTTTCCGTAATCTTCCCAAGCCATGCCATCTCACCTCTTCTTGGAATTCCCTTCTCCGTCTTCTGTTTACCCTCCTTCCAATCGGTTACCCCCCAGGAAACTTCGTTATGATCCATCCAACCATTCTTTCAACATATTTCCCTATTCTTAGCTCCCTCTCTTGAGAGCTTTGGACCCGTCTCTCAAACGTTCTTTTCACGTTTACTTGCACATCTTCCTTCGCTTCCTTTCTCACGGTCTCTATTTTCTCTCTGCTCCATTTGTCTTCATGGGCTATCTCGGCAATGTTTTACTCGCCTTAAATTTTCCCAGAATTCCTTCTTTCCCGTGGCGCCCTACTCCGTCTCCTCATTTTGAGAGACCCTCTACTGCCAATTTCCCTTCGTCTCCGCAAGATTTTGTTGTTCTCATTCCCTCTCCCGACTCTTAGTGTCAATTCCCCCACGTCACGTACTCTCTCGGGCCGTCTTCCCCCTTCTCATTGCCGCATCCACCCCCTAAACATGACTCAACGTGGAAACCGCCGCATCGCCCTCGACGTAATGAAGGGTGTTACTGGATGCGATATTGAGGGTATCTCATCAGGATTCCATCAAGGATTTCGCCGACACGACCGACTTTCTCCCAAACGCACCGGTTACACACCTCGCCCAAACCCCAGTCACACATACTTCCCCTTTCCCCTGTTTAACTCCTTTACAGCATCCTTTCTGTCTCTCCCGCTCCCCTTACTTGACCCTTAGCATTTTGTCGTTCCGGCTTTCGGACGATTTTGTTTTCGATTTTATAGGTCTACTCCTTGGGCGAAAATTACCGTAGACATTACCTAATTAAGATTTTGTTAATGGATTTGCGTACATATTTTTTTTTTAAGGACCGAGCAAAGAATAGAATTTGTGAACTCTACGTATATAATTCACACGTTATTTTAGTACATAGATAGTTATAGTTTGAATCATTTGCAAACATTTTTCTCTGTTCCGTATATTTTATTTTACATCCTAATGATTATTATTAAAATAGAATTTAATACTTAAATCATTCATTTTCAATCCCAAATGCTTAGTCTTTAATTCAGTCATATCTTTGGAAGAATGTACTTATATTTTACGCCCGTTAAAAGAAATTGCAAGTTAGCATGAAGGGCAGTCTTAAGGAACTTGCTTTGGTAACCAATGAGTGCATACTCTGTTCACGTAGTTAGGTACAGGATGTAAATCTACATAATGTGTATATAAAATCTATATATGTAAGTGTTGAGTTAGATTGCCTTATTTGTCTTCTTCTATATACCACTCGATTATGAAAATTCATCATATGATTTAAAAACTAATCTAACATTTTAAAATACAAAAAATTGGATTATTATCCCCTTTATTGTGATGAAGATGAAAACGTAAAGAGCGATACAGTGTATTATTCTAAACGGCTTATTATTTCATGTAAAAAGGCTGTAACCATTCCTTAGATTACAGACAGTCTTAAATAATGCAT
Organism: Ladona fulva; assembly: GCA_000376725.2. NCBI lineage: Eukaryota > Metazoa > Arthropoda > Insecta > Odonata > Libellulidae > Ladona > Ladona fulva. The sequence goes on along the minus strand of KZ308231.1, from coordinate 2,157 downwards.
TCAGTTTGAAGAAATTGAATAGTTGTACTTTACACACTTTAATCGAGGTACGTATTTCTTTGGACCATATTTTTTCCACTCCTTTGCTACAAATACACTGTTACGCATCCACTACTTCAAGCGCAATACTTCTGTAGAGAGTCACCACAATTTCGTCACCAAGAAGTAATCTCTATGCACCCACCACTGAAACGTGGAGGGCAGAACTAATATTTGTCATGCTCTGGTTGAGATAATCCTTCTTTCTATTTCCCTACCTTTCTCTCAGACATGCTCCTCTTCCTCCATCCCTTTCTCCCCGCATATCCTAGCACGTTTCCTGCTCCCCCGCGTGATCCCTTTCCGAACACAAACCCCTCCAGCGGGTGCGGAAAGGGGTAAGAGACCGCAAAACCCTACGCCATCCGCCCACCTAAGGGCTCTTTTTAACCTGCCTTCCTCTCACTCGGTTCTGCAATCGAACTCTCTCATAGCTCAGGGAACACACCCTCACTCCAAACGCCTTATTCCAATCTGTTTTCTATTCGTGATACCGCCGACCGCGATTCGCGTACGCACGAAACACTTCCCTCAATCTGCTTCCCAAAAAAAGCCTCCAACGCATACGTGTATCTCACCTCCATATTCCTCCCATCTCCACACTAACTCCTCCCATCCGTTTCCCACAGATTCTCCCCGTTCTCGTGCTTCGGAAACTCCGAAACTTACCGCTTCGACAACACCTTTAGTTTTCCAAGAGCAAAACGAGACAGCCCCTCAGCGTTCATCACCCTTTGTTAGGCTCTAGCTTTCCCTGGAAATCCGGAAAAAACACGAAGTATTTTCGCGCTGACGGTTTCAATTTACTCCTTTGAAGAGCAAAGAGGGTGGAAAACAAACAAGGATGAGCCAAAATTATTACTTGCCTGCATACAGGGAGCAGAGTGCTCTCGATAAAAACGAGATGTCGGCGATGCTTGAGGAAAACGACGTCCTATATGTGATACTAATAATGAATTACCAAAGGTATGCTTTTACCAGGGTCTATGGTAATTGTTTCGAATACATTACAGTTGAAACGTTCTTCATATAAAATATTCGTCATTTAATTTTATGCAAGTGTAAAGCAACATTCATTAGAGTGAAGTGGTATAAATATGCATATTCCTATTCTACATATAATTTTGATGTTATCAAGGAATTTGATCGGTGATTACATGAGAACTTTAGAATAGTCACTGCTAAAATTTTCATCGGATGTTAATAAATACATTAGAAATCTCATTTGTTTTACGTAAAAGGATTTCCGTAAAATTTTGATTCGATTTATTTATTTTTACCAAAATGAAAAATATTTACTGAAATGAAATTACATGGGACATTTTTGATTAAAGTTTGAGAAGAATACGTGAGTAAGGATGAAATCTCTTGTGTCTCTCTTGAAACGCAACTAGAAATCTTTTTGACTGGGATATATTCCTTGTCAGTAATAAATGTGTGTATGGGAAAAACCTCATTATTCTCAACCTCTATTCTTATCTTATTTTCATTGGAGGCAATTTGAGAAGAGATCGGATTGAGATACGAAAGGAGTGATTGTCCTTTGGAATTAATTCACCATCGTTTCAATGATAAAGGACTGCAATCACTATAATCGGATAAGGACAAAAGTCGTAAAGATAGTCTATCTTCAGAAAGAAATTAATGTACGAGAATGTTGTGTAAGATCTGGTTCAGCCTCTTGTTTAAAGAAGTAAAAATTTAAAATACTTTAAAGAGTAAAAATCTTTGAGCAGTAGTTCACTACAACATTGAAATACATTTTTCTTATTTTTTGTTTCAGGAATTTTACCCTCTTCTTAAGAAATCGATTTTACAGCTATTCAATTTTTTTCACAGCAAATTTAGTCATTAAGTACCTTTCTTCTTTTGGCTTTCGACTCCTCGAAGCCTACTACATTATAGCTACCTTTTCTTATTATTAGTGATTAGTTAATAGATAGCTGTTTTTACTCTGTCCAGTACTATCAGCAGTAACTGTATATTTCTTTGTTAATGAATTGATTTTTCCAGTACGGATCACTAGTGCATCCAAAGGGTCGAAAGAATGTAGATCATTAGCAATCTTTCTTTCTAATTATGTTTATTCTAACTGCTATGATTGTTTATTTTAATTTA
>KZ308230.1:1427312-1493990 GCA_000376725.2 Ladona fulva | reverse complement strand
CGAAAACTTAATAAGTGATTTAAAAAATAATATATTTTACTTATATACCCATACCTCGCTGGAATGCACCTTATACTGAAACACAGTGTATAAACGTAGTATGCATTTTACACCCCTTCTTCACCCTTATACTACGCCTATGACAACAAGTCGATCGCGACACACTTTTAAGATAAAAAGTAGATCTTATATACAGAAAAGTTGGCCACCCCTGATCATGAGCATCGCCAAGTCTGTGAATTTTATAAGTTTGTATGAGTTATTTAGGCAAAAATCAGTTTAATCCGAAAGATGCTCTCTTGGAGAGAGAAATGTGCATCAGCTGTAGGTTTTCTTTTGATGGTTTTCGTTGCGTTCCTTTTTAATTTCTAAAACAACCATCAGACACCTACGACATTCTGTCACTAGTTAATTAGGTGTAAGTTCCACAAGACTTCACGTGGAACTTATGCCTGGTTACTTAATGATTCTTCCTAGCATAGATTTACTCTAAGTCGAGCCTTCACCAATTGAGTATAACAATTATATAAAAATTTTCCTAGTGTTCTCATACGTTAAATTGTGCAATTACACTACTTATACTTTATAGAACGATTTTTGTCTCTAAAAATGTGGGTATGATTTTATATAACGATTTTTATTGCTTCGACTTCTTATTTATGTTGAAATATTAATTTCCCTTTTTATCTATTCCAATTTTTTCAACCCTTTTTAATGCATATGAAACCTCATTTTCTGCCTGAGCACGAGTAGGTTTAACTTCGGTATATCTCGATGTTTCATTTTGGTATATCACCCTTAAGTTATTGTATACTATGATGAGTTTGTTCCTTAGAGAAGTTGTTCCCTCATAATACAATCATTATACATGCAACCATCAGTATGACTTAACATTACTTCGTGGAACGCCTGAAGATGGCTGCTAGGCCGATACCAGTCGTGTATTATAAATTTTGTGTAAAATACGAACTCCTAATTTCATCTTTTCTCATTGTACACGTTTTACCCTTTTTTAGGTAACGAATTGATATATCATCTTCTCTCAACCCATAAAAGACCTCCATGCTTTCCCTTTTCACTCCAACAATAATTCTCCCCGGGTGATTCATTTATTAGGACCTAATATTCTCTGCGGGTAATCTTGTAGCCATTTAATCTTCAATGAGGTTGGTTTCGCAAATCTTAAATGGTAGAGAAACACTCAAAGCTTTCACGAGTATGAAAGCTCTCGAAGGAGCGTGGAATCAGAATAATCCGATTCTATGATCTGGCGGCTCCTTTGTAATTCGACGGGGTATCTCGAATGGGCTTAAACGTCCTAGCCCAACGTAATGATCTCCCCCTGTGTACAGAAGTTGAGGCAGTCTTGGGCTGAAAAGCCGCCAAGATTATTAATCCGGAAATAGCAGCGAAAAATCCGGTCCAATAACTGTTCCACCTACCTCCCCCTTCATTTTGCTGAGAGATTGTTGTTGGAAATCATGAGGAGAGATATATTACCATTTGCGCTTGTTTTGTTGTAATAGACTGTGTGCGGAGAACAAAAATATATCATTTCTGCTTCTGCTTTTCTTCAACGCTCGACTCTGATCCAAGCTTTAATTACTTCGACATATATGTTACCAGTTTATCGTTGCTTGTCCTACGGATATAATTGATTCACATTAAAGCAAAAAGGAGGCCGCAGCTATGGACGATTAGATGAAATTAAGTGGCTTTGGTTGTATAGAAAATTAGACGTCAGAACTGAAAGAAAGGATCTAGTATTTCCATCGCACAACTATTGCTAATATACAGTATAATAATACAGTCTTATACTAATTAACACACATTTCTTATAAAATGAAAATCATGTACTTAAATATTACAGGGAGTACAGGATCGATTGAACTGCTCATTTTGTAGATTATTTTATTACTCTGAATTAAACTATTGAAAGAGTAGCACTTTACTCAATCGAATATTTTAACTATACCCGATTCCAATTCTCACTGTGATGCATAAAATATTTTCTTAGTTTATTTTATGTAACATTTAGGAACCCCTTTTACTTTCCAAATATTGTGAACGATTCGCCCAATTGGGATTTCCAAGAGAGTTGAACACCCCTTTTGCTATTTACGGAACCCGTTGGAAAATTCCAATTCGCTCGGAGTACGGTAGTATTTATAAGACTAATTGCTATTTATTGCTTATTTATTGCCCTTTTTTATAAAAGAAATCAATACATTTTCCAGCGTGGGGGATGAAATACAGGGCTTGTTTATCCGCCAGCAGCGATGCCATCGTGGAAACGCGCAGTTCTCGTTACTGCCATGGGCATATATTCTTGTGAGATAGGAAGATTTCAAATGCTCGGGAATTTTAAAGTAGAGGAAATACAGTATTGGCAGATCTACAAGCTTTATGTGGAATTTTAGGGTCCTCTGTTTCACATCTGCGGCTTATTTTCATTCACACTAAATAAACGAGCCCTTTCCAATTCAATTCAATTAATACATTTTTACTCCGTTACAAAAATATTGCCGGGTGTATTAGTTTTTAGGGGTTTGAATATTCGAGGGAATGTAAACGTTAACTTTTTATTTAGATGAGCAGCTCAATCAATTATAAGTTGTGCTTTTGGAATTAGCTGTGGTAGCAGATTTTTAATGGAGTCATTTGTTTGCAGTATCGAGGAATAAAGGTTAAAATTAAGCAACCTAATACAAAGAAAATTCTTCCACAATAGGAGTGTAACGTCTTGTTTTATGATGGATTAAAATGCTTCCGCTATAGTTTCATAACCATACATTACTATTCCTTTTTAAAATATTATTTAAAAATTTAAGCTAATTTTGAACTTAATGATTTATTCAAATATTAATATTTGGAAATTGGGACGAGCTTGTTGTAAGATTCCTATACGAAGTTCTGAAAAATGATGTTTGGAGGTTTCTGTCAGGTGTAAAGAAAGGACTTGCCGATTGTTGAAGGATAGCAGTATGAATAAAATTCACTGACATTAGAGATGTTTAGTGGAAATATTCAACGTTTGAAGGAAAAGAGATTTTGTACTTTTTCCACAGGATTTTAATTCAGATACGACCAGGTTTCAGCGAATGATCACTATCAACCTGATCAGAGGGATCATTAAAATCCTGTGCAAGGTGTACAAGTTCTCTTTCCCTTCAAAGATAACAGCATGATTTCTCTTCTCGATTCCATTATCTGTTTTAAACATTTTCCAGAGTTAACGCTGACGCTTAGAAAAATTTCAGGTGTATTTTGTGTCGCATGCTCATTGTCGTAGGATGCAAGATCTGTTCTGAAAATCTTTTGGCCACACGAAAATGTCATTTTTTGTGGTAAAAGGTTTTTTTTTCGAGTGAATGAGAGCGAAAGTAATGAACTTTTCACAAGATTCACTCTTTTCTTTGCGTTTGGTTTTCAATATAGAGAGAAGAAATGTGAGACAGAAAAGTGCGAGCATTTTGAAATGTACGTAGGTGAGATTTGTTTCATAATTGTATGTATTATAGCAAAATTCCATTACTTTAAAAGAGAAAATTTGATGTATACTGACTCGCAAATATCATACAGATAAAGTGAATTGTTAGAGCGATTGATAACTCGCAATTCATTTGCTAATAAATATCAGTTACGAGGTAAGGAATGTCAAGATCATCGTCTTTATGTTGTTGGGTTAAATTAAACATTTAAATATCTTAATTTGTATCTTATACACGCATTATCTCAGCGTTAGTAGTGATCATTGAAATTTAGGTTAATTAGTTGACCTTTTAACTTTAGTGGTTTTGGATTGCTAATAGCAGTATTGTTTAAAAGTGCTTCGACAGTAGAGGTAATTTCGCACATTTGGACTCCGACCGGGAATCGAACTTGGAACCGATTTCAACGTAGGCGAACAACATGGCTATCCGAGAGCCTTTGTTGGTTGCTGTTTACATCTAAATTTTAGTATTTAAATATTGTAATACATCGCCTTCTTTGAGCCTTCAAGAATATCGTTCAACCTTTTCATTCAATTTTTCTATCATTCTCCGCGTGTGGGGGTACTTCTTTTTAAATCATATTCATTAAAATTACTTTTAAACACAGCGTTACGTTTTCTTATAACAACTTTACGTTATTCAAAAATGCTCTAATTCCATACACAATATTGAGACTTTGGAAACTACTTTGAAGATTTCAATGATGTTTGAAATTCGTCGAATCGTTTTCAGGCCGATATTCCGAGAACTATTAATATTTGTACAACCTCGTTTTATACATTTTCTTTTATTCCTATTTAATCATATTATTGGCTAATGCTAAAGATAAGAGGAGATGGTATTCTCACTGTAGATTTTTTAAGTTTTCTAAGCGATAAACGTTTCTGGCGTGAAACGCTGATTCATAGAATCGCTTTTCCTTTAGCCAATTTTATTCGGCGGAGATTTTTGTTTACAAGGATTAGGTCAGAGGAAGAGGAAGGATCCCAGCTTTAAAATTATTTTCGTCCTGTTTTGTAAATATCCTCGCACATGTACAAAGATTTGTATGCCAAATTATTTTTAGGCCTTCACTTCATTGTTTTCGTAAAAACGTGATTTCACTTGAACTGCTCCGTGCTAAAGGCAATGATATACATTTAATATCATATCGAGACTTCGTTGAAATCCATGCCATTCCATCATGATGCTCTAGACATCAGCTGAAAACAACATTATGCTCTATACATACACACGTACATCCTAAAATAGGTGTAAATAAACACGTCCTAGAATATAGATTCCAAGAGAAGAAGGATCTGTAAGCAGACTGATGGTATTCTTCTGTTAAATAGGTTAAATTTATAATGAATGATATGCCGACCATTAATAATGCACCATTGAACTCTCAAAAGTTGCTGAATATGTGTGTTAAGCTACAAAAATATTTCATTGCTGTATGAGAAAGTAGAATCATCGATAAGCTAAGCATAGTAACAAACTAAGCATAATATAAGCATAATGATGCTTAGGGTGAAGTCTTAAGGATGCTAATCGGTGTTCAACTTTTCACTGGGTGAGAAGGGGTGAAAAAAAGGCTTTAGTGGAATATCGTTTAGTTAGAGAATCAGGAGAGCATGAGAGAATGATAAGGAAAAGTAACGAGTTAGAACCTTGAGTAAGTAGGAAATTTAATGAATATTGGCTTGAAACCCAAGTATAAACGGAAGTGAAAAATTTCCACTGTCCATTTACACAATCCCATTCAAAACACTTCCCCGGCAGATGGGAACCACGGATCTGACCACGGAAATCCAATTTCAGTCAATTTTCTGGATGGTTTTCCCTTATCCTTGGGTTTTAGGCCCCTCACAATTTGTTATACAATCTATCTAATGACGAGTAAACACTATATTTCTTCCTTAATAAATATTGGAGATATTCCACCAAGTATCGCTTGATATGTTTGGTTATATACCTTTTCCTTTATCCTTAATTAGATTGAAAACAGATCGCTTAGGAAAACAGTGGAAAATGGTAGAAGTTTGAAAAGAGTAGTAGTATTGTTAAAATTCCTTCGACAGCTGAGGTTATTTCGCACGTAGGACGCTACCGGGAATCGAATCCGGTACCGCTTTCACCGAAGTCGATCGCGTTTCCGACCTGGTTATCCGGGAGCCTCATCTTTCATAGAAAAAGAGTATTTGGGTTCCAAATCATCCAACAATCTTTGCTTGATAAAGTGAATAATTTGCATATTCCGGATGCATGTAGCATTAATGACCTATGATAATAACCAACGTATATATATATACATCCGATTTCAGAAACATCCATAAGAAATGTATGTCAAGTTCGGTTTTTAGTTCTCTTGCAGATCTTTTTAGGTAAAATTAAATCTGGTATTTTTAGGTAAACTTATTAAAAAAGAGATCGAATTAAATCGGGAAGAGAATTATGAGAAAGGGAATTATGAGAAAGGGAATTAATTGCGTGTCTTCTTTTGTCATTAAAAGATGTTTTCGATTAAATATCAATTTATACACAATCACTTTGAATATATCGATTTTGTAAAATGTACGTAGCTAATTTATTAAATCTCTATGTTGCTATTAAAAGATTTTGGTTGCTGTAGCTCCAACGTTTGAACTAAACCAGGATTTATTTTTGCTGAATAGGCAGCAATGAGGGTCACCTCAATATCTACATAGAGTAGTGAGAAATATTCGAAAAGTTTCGGAATAAATGGTGAATTAATGACCGCAACACATAGATATATAAAATGAATAAATCTTACTGCAGCCTTGTCTAATAAACCAAGAGCGCTGGAAATCCGTAGACATTCAATATACTATTTTAATAAATACAAGAATAACGTCTTGTCCCTGGTACTTTATATTTATACTTAGAATGGGCTTTATCTAATGTTCACTTTAGGTCCGATATTATAATGGTTTGTTCAAGTGAAGATTATAATTTATCTCCCATATATATGATAGTTTACTATTGATATAACTATAATCTATACTTCAACAAGACATTTTATTACTGGACCTTAAGTGGAAACTAATTAAAGTGCGTACATTTAAGTACTCATTATAATTGCCATTGGACTTTGGAAAAAGGAAAATCGCATTTTATTTTAAAAAAATATCTCTGATATCTGGATTCGAACCCGCGTCTTCCTAAAGATGAAAATATGATTCGTGCGTCGTTCTATCATTTGGGAATCCAAAATTGTTTACTACATAGGAAAGGTCGCCGTTATTTTGAAAGAACGGGGAGATAATCATAGCGGTGATGATTTAGTCAAAAAGTTAGCAAATAAATTAATAAGATTTTAGATAACGTTCCACAAAGGCGAGCCAGACCTTCAGCTTATAGGAGAATTCTTGATCTAACGGCTGAGAAAAATTCTGTAATACATTAGCAAATTGAGAGCTAATAGCAACGCGCAAAAAGTGGATAATGTGCACTTTTATGTGACGTTGGGACATAACTAGGTATATACAGGATATTCGAGAGTTGAAATAGAGACGGAGAAATTCCGCGTTGCTGCCCGGCACATTCGAAGAAGCCCATTACTTAGATACGCGCGGATCTGCTGAAACTAGACTACCACTGAGGGATGGTCCATGCGCCAGATGAAAGCGTAGCTGCGGACTGGAGGAGCGGTGGAGGATTTGGAGTACTCGGGGGAAGGCGGAGAGAGAGGGGGGCGAGAGAGAGAAGAGGGAGGAAACAGGTCAAAAGCAATCGATTTGCTCCAACGTATCTTCTTGAAGGAGTCCTTTCCACTGTTCCTCCGATACAACGCCGAGCTTTCAAACCCTCTCTCCGCCTCTCCTTCCACATCCCGACGCTTCTTTCCTCCCTTTTCGCCTCACGTTTTCCTCTCGCATTTTCTCTGGCGGGACTCTCCGTCCTTCATTTCGTCAGCGACTTTGCTCATCCAGTCCATTTCCCTCCTTTCCATCCCCTTCCTTTTGCGGGACCTTCTCCGCTTTCTCTCCATCGATTCGCGCCTCTTCGGGATTTTCCTAATCGTTTTTCCTTTCATCTCGTTTCAGCTCGGACCCGTTCTACAAGTAAAAGGGACCCTTTCAGCGCGGATTTTCCTTTTTTCCCTTTTCGGGTTCTGGTCCCTCTTTCCGTAGCCTCCTCTAACGACACATTCTTCTCTCGTCTGCCCTCCGCTTTTGCCTGATTATTTTCGGGCTACTCGGGACTCGACGCAATAAGATGTTCCCCCGCCTCCTCCTTCTTTCCGATAGGTTTCTATTAATTTAAAGGCACGTTTTGACTCTCTGAGAAATAACGGGAATTTTCTCTGCGTGTTTTTCGCAGTCTTTCTGTTGATGAGCGGCGCTGTTTTGTCAGATGTTCTATCGAAAGAGTTAATGAAATATTTATTCGGTGTAGAGGAAAAATAACACAAACTCTTTATGAAGATATTCGCGTTGCCTGGAATACTGCACTTGTTTGTACTCTTGGATGTTTTTCCTGATTTTTCTATTTCGCTTTATGTATTTTTTCGAGGCCTCTCTGAAGTCTTCATTCTTAAATACTGGATTAAGCTGGATATCTGGAGCAAACAGAATTCCTTTCTTCCTTATAAAGATGCTCCTGATAAATATATTTACATTTTTCCAACTTCCTAATCTTCTGCAGAAGTTAGTGTTTTAAAAAAGTATTCGACTAACTGCTTAACTGTTTCATTCTCATTGTGATCTACTAATGTAATTATGAATAAAATATTATTCAGTGAGACTGACAGATAATATTTAGATAGCTCCTTAATAACGCGTTCTAAATTAAATCTGCTACCGACAAATTGGATGTGAAAATAACATCGGGAGCTATGCTAAGGTTGTATGTGAAAGTCTTTATGTGCCTAGTAATTCTTATGACAGTCTTATGGTTACCATACGAAATATGTGTAAATTCTGCGAAAGTGGATAATTACCACAAGGTTAGCCCTGAGTCTGCATCGGATTAAATTCTCTTAGCAGTTTCACAAATGCTACTGGTAAAGTCCGAAGATATTTTTGAGGATGAGCGCAAAAATAATCTATTGGATTATATTTTAGCACCAGGTCGAGGACAACCTCAAATATTTGCATTGCACATATCTTTGTGTAATGAAAAAGAACGTAAGCAAAATCAGTACATCGTATTATATGCGAGACTACCACATACTTGCAATCACTTTCTATTCTCTTCATTTTGTTAGATTATTTTCTTCTCGATAAGAGCTTGCAAGATAAGTAGTAGCGATTTTCAATCTAATTTTATTCTTTGTCAATGTTACCGATTTTATGAAATATATAGTTTCTTATACCGTAACGTTTAGTTCAGTATGTATGCTATATAGTCATTGAGGAAAAAAAGTCTAGAAGCACTAGATGAGCGTAGTTCAGTAGAAAATTACTGTAATTTGAGCCTGTAGCTTTTATGAAACGACATTTAACCTTATATTTTAGTATTAGAGTCTTTGTTAATTTAACTTTACAAATTACGTCTGGTGTGGAAATAACTAAGTAACGCGATCAGCATTTGACATACCTAATATGTCTTGCATAGTCTCTTTTTTCTTGGGCACTCACGTTCTCTTGTTTTCCTCTTGACCTTTCTTCTTGCGTATTTCAAATTATTATAAATTAATTAAAATCAAACAAAGGCAGCTAAATAATATCCTCTTTATTAAAATAAATGGGTGGACTAAAACTCTTCTCGGGAGTATGATTCTTGGTTGGCTGGACAAAATATGACCAGTATATTTCCTCGAGGTGGTGTGTTTGCATACTTGCATGTTTATGATTTCCATACATCCATTTTCTTATGCATAAATTGGCTCACCTACCACCATTCTCCTCCGATAAGGTCCATGCTATCGTTTGATTGACTGTCAGCTCGCAACTTAGCGATAACTCTCCGCAGGACTAAATGTTCCCCTATGAAATGAGCAATTTTTCATTTCGGTTCTCTATTGCGGCAGCTATTGGAATCTGCTTCCTCATCTTGTTTTTATTTCTGTCGTAAATCTATCATTCTTCTCCATTCCTCCGGATGGTCTCATCCGTCTCAACCTTTATTAACTTCTTTCCGTCGATTTTACCCTCTCATTGGAGGAGGACAACATAAGCCCGTCGAACGTTTCGCGTTTGATAGAGATACGTGATCGAGATAAGTTCTCCTCTCAGCTTATTTGTCGATGACTGATTTGATTTATATCCATGTATTTTTGTGTTTTTCTTACTATATCGTATTCTACGTCCGTTTTTAGATGACGAGGAGACAAAAAGTCTCTGAGTTAAATTGCTAATATTTAATAAGAATAGCGTAATCTAATACTATTTAGCTACAGTCCTTAATAAGAGTCTTAAAAATATTCTGCAAGCCGTCAGTCGACAGGTGGAACTCGCTTTTTAAGATTAAGTTTGGGATGACCGATTTCTAGGATTGTCCCTTTAAATCAGTTGGTCATACTGACAATCAATATTGTTGGAAGTTACTTTGTTGCTTCTTATGATTTTGTATAATAATTTCACAGTGTTTCTAAAAACTAAAAACCGGCTTTCTACACAACACATAACATCGGAAAAACACTATTCAATTCTAAGGACAAATTCAAACACACACTTAAATCAGGGGTTTACAAACTACAGTGCAACGATTGTGACACCATTTATATCGGAGAAACTTCTCGAAACCTGCATATAAGGTCTAAAGAACACTTAAATGCATTCATGAACAACTCACACAAGTCACACTTTGCAAAACATCTTTTATAAAACAAGCACCATTCAGATTTTTCAACCACGCTTTTAGATTGCCAACACGGAGGCTGAAAATTATTTTACTTGGAACAGATGGAGATAATACAACATCTCAAATATAATTACACCCTTTCAAACATGCACCTCTTCCCGAGCCATTCACCTTTGCTATCCATTGTGACCTTGCTTCCCCTACCACCCCCTAATCCTAACCCTCCCATTGTCAACCAACGCCTTCCTAGTCCACCTCCCTCCTTCCCCCCTCTTTTCTGACTGATGGTCGCCTTCCCCTCTAGTATATATACTTGTGAATTTTGTGTTACGCCTTGCCTGATGATGAACATGTAATGTTCGAAACCGGTCGTTATAAATACCTTTTTTGTGGAATTTGTGCTAAGTTATTTCTCCCACCTAATAGGATGTAATTCCACCAAGTTAAGGCTTCGTCGATTGATTTCAATTTAAGCAAAGATATTACAAATATAATACATATAAGGATTTGTCCTCGTGTACGTGAATACAAATAAACTTTTAAAGGATAAAGTGGAACATCACCGCTTCCATTTTCTACTTTCTTACGTTTGATGGAAACGCTCGATAACTGATAAATAAACCTCTCTTTAATGGCTGTATAATTTGTTTCCCCGTATATGCAAAATATCTGAATTTTACAGCTCGTATTTTTCCCCTGGCGAGTTCATCGGAACACGCTTATTTTGTCAATTTTTCTTTACATTTTTGTGAATTAAAAAGTTCATTAGCGGTATTAAAATGTATCATAACTGAAAGGTGAGTTGAATGAATATTCATCTTTTGTAAGATAAATATAATTCCTTTTAACTTTTGTAAATAATTCAACTCGAGATTTGGAGGATTAATTTTGTCATGGAGTTGACTTATATAAGTTTGCATATTTAGATAACACATTAACGCTATTATTTATTTCAAAGTATTTTATTTGAGCGAAAATAAGAAAAAATTGTGGGCAGTTCCACTCTTTAGCGGAATTAGTTAGTTAGTCTCTTTAGTGGAATTGCACGTAGTGTTTTTCTTTTCTCCGTTACGGATAAATTCCACAAAGTGACGCCTGAAACCGTAATATTATTTTGTTTGAGGTCTGTATTTCAAAACATTCGCAATGCTTCATAATTAGTACTCTTCTAGTGCGTACTTATAATTCTTCAATTTTATGCCTTTATTTCAATACCATTACTCTCATACACCAGCCATGATTCTCAAATTCTGAGTTTCGCTCTTGAGAACGAAAGCCGAAGAACTTGAATTACTTCATCTCTACGGAAAAAGTAAACAGTTTTCGGTTTGATAGAATTTGCGATGCTTTCACCACTCCCATCTTCTCAAATGAATGTCTCAATAGCGATCTATTACTTCGTGGTTTGAAGGCTCTTTCGATACTCGATGCATTGGAAGCGCCAGAGCAACCAGAACGATAGCTGTTCCAATTTTGAGGGAAGCGGTGTACTCTCTGAATAAACTTGGGCAATTAGAAGATCTCGAAACTTGGGGACTGCTGCAATTCGTTTCCAAATCGAAAGCTATAGAGGGAATGTATGACTACACATCTCAAGTCCTCTTGAGCCTTTCCTTTCCTCCGAGGAATCTCGCTTTTTATTCGATGTGGGAAGTTACCTCTCAATGTAGACGAGCACGTTTATAGAAATAACGTATGAAATATGCTACCGACTGTGAGCTTTTAAAGCCTTGCGGAAGGTTAAATTGTGTTTTGGAAAGGATGAGCGTCTCCGTCATCTTTACATAGAGCTAAGAATGATTAGCAAGGGCCAAAATAAAAAAGGGAATGGAACAGAAATTTGAACGGAAATGCATATTTTGTGACGATTTGGGTGAGTGCATGATCATCTATAGGGCTTTAAGTAGTAAAACAAAAGTTGTATTGACTTAAGATATTCGTAAAATCGATATCGTCTATATCGTAATTTTCACGACAACAAACAATGATTAATGTAAAATAATAATATGAAAATTACCACAAGAAATTCAAATGCGTTTACATCTCCGAAAACGTTAATACACAATGTTTACCAAGATATTGATTACGCCAAGAAAATTAACATTACACTGAAAAATGAATGACTTTGTTATGAGCTAACAATCAGTAACTACTTTGTAACCAATTTTTATCTAATGAGGCAAGCTTCTGCGATCGAAATTTGGCGAAATCGGTGAGCCTATTGAAAACCGGTGGAGAGCATTGTAGACCGTGAGTATTTCCTCTTTTAACAGAATCGTACCTTATTATAACATCTTTCTTAGCTTGAGTAAAAAGTTACGTTTTTAAACGGATGTTAAAGTATATAAACAAAAACGATAGCTGTTTTATGTTTGAAATATATTATATATAACATGAAATATATAATACGTGAAATATATTATACGAGTATAAATATCTATAGCCAAATAAGTATTTTTACTAGAAGCACACTAAGAATAATAGTTATTAGTTATTTCATATAAAAAAAGCATGATTTCCGTTTTAAGAATTCATAGCTTCATTCATTTAGCTCTTACATGCTCACTTACCCTTTTATAGTTGTAATCTCGTTCTCTATTTTAAGATACTTTTAACTCATTCTTTCTCTGTAGGGATACCTAACTGCTTTAATATTAGCTTATTACCATTTAAATGATTATTGCTCATCAAGTTTCTACAAGCCCTTTTCTCCGTTTTTTTTTCAGTTAAGCTTAAATATAACAGGAAAAAAACGTTCAAAATACTCAGCTTTTGCCATCATGCATGAAGTTAAAGCTCAATTCTTTCACCTGCAGGCTTCGTTTCCTTTGAGGAAGTAAAATAGAGAACTCGAACTGAAAGGGACAGAAAATATCGTTAAATTGTAAATTTACTAAGAAATCTATCTTTAATAATTCTCTTTACCTCAAACGGTATGCATCACTATATCAACTCAGTTATTAAAAAGTATTAATTATTAATGATATTTTTTCACTTTAATATTTCTTTGAGTATCGGTATAATTCCAGCAGACAAGATCATTCCTCCTTTTCCGCCTCATTACATTTACAATTCATTTAATTTTTGTAGCGTGGGAATTTTTAGAAGTATTTTTCAACATGTGTAATTTTTTTAAGTTTATCATAAGTTATTCAGTGATGAATTTGGTTAGCTGAATGTCATTCGTAAGCCTCCTGTAGTGATTTATTCCTTAACGAACTGAGAAAATGAAAATGAAAATAGACATTTACCCGTATCACATAACGTTTTATTTAGCGACCATGGTTTCGACGCGTCGCGTCATCATCAGGCCTGATGATGAAATCGTCGTCGCGTCGAAACGTGTCGAAACCATGGTCGCTAAATAAAACGTTATGTGGTACGGGTAAATGTCTATTTTCATTTTCTCAGTTCGTTATGGCTTCCTACCACAAAGTCTTGCCAGAATCTATTGATAGATTTATTCCTTGTAAGAATCTACTTTTGCAGCTAATCTATATCCATGTCACTTTCTTGTTTCTGTGTATTCTTAGGCTATTCATCCTTAATATTTAAAACTTCGATGTTAACATTCGAGCTCTGTTTTGGGTAATTAGGAAAGACAATTCTAATTTGGCATCATCTGTAGTTGGAGAAATAGCCCTCCCAAGATGATGCAACGCAACTTTCTTTCACTTCATCAAGAATAATTCTTATCCATTTTTTTCAAAGTACCTGTTGTATAATCTAATAGTGTTTGCTTCAAGGGATAACGAATGTTAGATCATCATAGCTGAGTCAATCATTTGCATTAATCGTTACAATCCGAGTCTAAATCAAATAATATTAGACTTTCAAGAATATTTTAGGAAGCAAACACTGTTACTGAAATCTAAGTATTTCTTTCTCTAAGCATAAAAAAGTATGTAAATAAATTGTTTTCTTTTCGAATCGAGATGTTCTGCTGTTGATTTTTTATGAAATAGACAAACATTTTCTTCGAAATAAAACAATACTTGTGATTCCACCACCCCTTAAAGCTCATGTATTCAGAAAAATAATAAACAGTGTTTATAAAGATCATACTCTAAACACATATGTTATATATTCAACTCTAATTGCTCTTCCGCCATCAAATGAAAAAAGAAAATAAATAAAATTAGATTCAACTAATAGGAGTTTCCATGTGATACTGGCCTAAAGTTAATGGAAAGACCATAAATTTCAGAAAACCTTTTCTGAAAATCTTATGCAATGAAATGAATTAGTAATAGTAAGGATAAACATGATATAGTCCAAGTTTCACAGAAAATTTCATGTGAAACTTAGACGAAGTTATTTCCGTCTTTACGATTATAGAGTTTCAGAGAGTATCGAATACATTCATCAAAATTTATTGAATTTTGAGAATCACATTTCATTGCTAATCATCGTCAAAACACCAGGATTTGTACTGGCTCAATTGGCTGACATTTTCTTACTTACTAAATAAATAATTACATGGGCTTTAGGTGTGATACAGAGTTAAGAATTGTATTACTATGCGAATCTAAATTGAAACAAATTAGTAAAATGGTAGAGGTAAAATAGCACGTAAAGTTGTACACCTAAGAAAAATCCGAAGGAAAAACGTCTTGAAAAAAGTTTGTTAATACCAGGACTCGGACCTGGAATCTTCTGCCTGGAAAGCACTTTGACCAATTAAGCTATTGAGCAGTAACGTAGTTCTGGTTCGATAACTTAATTGGTTTAAGCATCTGCCCGGAAAGCGTAAGATTTCAGGTTCGAGTCAGGGTCCCGTCAGACTTTTTATTTCATGTCCGTTTTTCCTTGGAATTGATACAAATTTTTTGCTCGTGACCATTTTATATTTGTCTTCATACCTCTGGAAACACTCATCTGTAGTCCAGTACCAAGTGAAGCATCCAAAACCTTTCGATTGATCAGGAGAAATAACATTTTTACGATGAAGAAAGAGAGCCTTTGTTCTTTGCCTTCCAAATCTCAGTTTAAGTCAAAAGAATCGTAAGAATCAGCGATCCTAGTCAGATACAGCACGCAAACGTTTGTTTTACCCATTAATTTCAATAGGATTTTAGTCAAACGAATTAATTAATTCGTCCTTTGCCTCGATTGACCTGAATACAGGAGAGATTGGCGTTTGTACTCTCCACTTCCTTTTATATCATTCTCTTCAGCAGAGGTCATATCGAAATTGAGGCGCGAGGACGAAAAGGTCTCATCCGATGCTGCGAAAGATTTCCTCTCTTCGGTCCCTCTGATCTCTAACGTTTCTCCGATAAAGTTTCCTCTTTCGTTTCGCCTCTGGCACTAACCTTTAAGCGTCCTCTCATGTCTTGAAAATCAAACAACCAGTCCTCTTAGGTCGTGTTAGTGCCAATCCATTCTAACCCTTGCAGCACATACCGCTAGGGAGCGAATCTGAGTGCACCTGCATGCTTCACTCGAAGCGGTAAAGGAATAATGCCTTCCTCTGTTTTAAGTATCGAGGGATATGAGATTTAGCGGAAATTCCAATAGGGATTCGTAGTTTACGTGCCTCCACGATCTAACTAAGAAAGCACCGTGCATAATGGCAGCTGCAATCTAGTTGTGCGTTTTGCTATCGAATGTGAGATGAAATTTCCGTGTCTCTTCGTCTCGGTCTACTTTAAAAGGAGATTTGCACCTCTGGTTTAACAATTGTTTCCCTCTTTCGAGTATCGTCTTTATCGGTTTTCGTTCTTTTCGGAGAGCTCGATATTATGTATAGCTCCTTATCCTCTGCTCCTCGTTTGGGTTTCTCATAATCCACCTGTATCGTATTTAAGCTCATACATTCGCTCAAACAAACTTTCTTACCTATTGATCAGATCGAAAGAGTTGAGGGAGGACTGGGAAATTTATAATTGTTTATGAACCTATTCTTCACAAGTACATTGCAGATTTACGTTCAAGGTTAATTAGTTATTGCTTTCAGTTTTTAAAAAATCAGGGGATGATTGTCTCATCAATTTCATAAAACTCCTACAATGAGTATCATGAAACATGTTTCATTTCACTCAGACTTGAGATTTTGTCTTTTGTAGGAAATAGCAATTCAATTAATTTCCCAAATTTCGTCTTTGTCTCGGGATACCGATATCTTTAAAGGAAATACGTTTCGGACCGTGTTCCACCTTTGTAAATCGCTAAATATTAATTGGAAATTATCCAGGGTTGCCAACCGAGAAATGTAATATTGTTATAAATGGCAGCTTTGAAAATATTTTGGAGTCTATAGTAGAAATTGTCCCAAGAGGCGGCATCTTTTCTTATCTAACACGCTTTGACTTAGCTACATTGAGCTGCATATGCATTAAGATACGTTTTTTGCTTCCAGACACTTGAGTGCGATAGGTCTTAGTCGAAAGAAGTATACCATTAACACGCCATCCATCAATGTTGGATCTTCAGTCGTGATGGACTTTAATTTTTAAACCGTTATTTTCAGAATTTTTTGTTTATTTTTTATGGGAAAAAGAGAGTACACTATACCAATTTCAATTTTCATCGAATGGCTCTCCTTTGTAAATTTTCATCAGCTTATACTGAAAACTTCAGCAGGACCTTTACCTCGAGATCATTATTATTCCACTGTACACGATTAAATCAATTTCTCCCTACGATAACTTTAGCTCGTGAGTAACGCAACGTGAGGAAAAAATACAATATTTGGCAAGAGTTTAGGCTCACGCGGAAATATGACCACAAAAATACTCTTCCTTTTATGCGAACATGCTTTTTCCGAAACATTTCTTTGATTACTCGTTTTTGAAAAGATTAATTTTTATAAAGGGGCCTGAAAAGTTCTACCTTTTATTGATCATGAAGCATTTAGCTATTTTCAATTATGAGAAGTTCTTAGTATGACTGTAGCTCGTGTTCTTAAAACGTTTCGGCATTTATTATAGAGCTACTGTAAGTATTATTAGATAAATTCTTCGTGTATTAAGCAGTATTAATAAGTAAATGTATTTCTCGTAGTTATTGGAGGGGGAATACATTTTTACCAGAAATAGCGTACATGTACTCAGTGGCTCTTTCCTGTCAATTATTAGTATAGGAATCGGTTATGATCGGAGAGTTGCTTTGAGAGACAAAATTTGATCAGTTTCATTATTCAATTCGTAAACATTTTAAATGTGGCTACATTTTGGCTTTACGGCAAAAATATTGGAATTTGTCTGTCGATGGCATGGAGAATACTATTATTATTATTTTAATATTTACTCTTACGGCGAGTTTAGGCCAAAATAGACTCTTCCATCTAACCTTTGGAGATACGGCATTATAATAATACTATGCTAATAACAGAAACATTTGACTACAATTGAATTAAATCTAGAAAAATAAATGAATACATTAAAATATCCAGCAAACATAGATGCAAGAAAATAGGTACAGACAGACGATACGAATCAATAGGCAGTCAAGTTGATAAGGAAAAACTAATACATACGACTGGTATGGGGAAGTCAATATATCACCAATCCTAATTTCTGGATACGAATCTACAAAATTGCGTTTTGAGGTATTCAAGGGTCTTTAGATTCTCCCTTAATTTAAATAGTCATAAAGAATAACATCCTACTAAGTAGTTCCTTGTGAATAAATCAAATTAGTCATAGGAGGGTTGATCATAATGAACCATTTAATCACTATGTTAAGGATTCTCTTATGGCATGACTTGGGGAAATAGCTTGTTGCGATGAACTTGACAATTTTAAAAGAATTTCGGAATTATTATTATTTCTTTAATGGAAACAGGAGACCCCATTCATATCCGTTTTAATTATTTGAACAATCGCAAACGCAAAGGACAAAAACCCATGCTCTAACTGGAAAAGCCCCACTAGCCGGGACACGAACCCGAGACCTCCGAAGTAGAAAGGTAGCATTCACTCTAGACATTCCACCACTGAGGTCGGAAAACTTGCAGAGTTGGCTATACCTTGTATGTTGTTTATTTCCCAACTCAGAGTAAAGTGTCATTGTTTTGCTTTTCTCTGTCGAACTTTTCCCAAAGAAGTATTTCCTCTCATACAATCAACGGAGCGATGTTTCCTTTAAAGTCTCTCACAGTTCTAAAAGATATTTAAGACGCACAAAGTCGGAGCAAACGGGCAAATTGAATTCCTATTCCATTTCCACGTCATTATTTCCGCAACATTTCTCTTAGAAGCGAAAAGAAACGGTCTCCAGCTAAGATTTATCTTTCATCTTGAATAAACGCGACACGTCTTCTGCGAAATTGTATCGATTTATGACATCTCCGTTAACTGCGCCATTTGCGTTGTCATTAGCGGGATCTCATCGAATTTCAGCGGAATTCACCTGCACAGAAATAGAAGAGTAGTGAGGAGGGCAGTTAAGTGAGGGATGGGCTAAAGAGAAGAACGGGTAGAAATGTGTAACCACTCTCGAATCGCATCGAACTGTTTGGGGTTCTTGGAAGAGGCCCAAGATTTACCCCTCCATTTTGAAAGTAGGCCAAATCTGTAAAAATTCTCCCTTCTAGAATAGGAGATAAATCGTTCGGGAGATGCTCCGCGGCGTTTCATTTTTCCTCCTTCAAACGGACCCCGTACACTTAATGCTTTTTTGCGTCGGATTCAACTGGTTAGAGATACGCCGGCCGCAGATAATGAGAAGAGGAAGATACCATTTCGTTCCGCTAGAAAGAGTTACGCGTTTGCTCATCGCGATAAGGCTTTTGCTAACAATTCCGATTCATGGGATGCGGCGGTCAATGGATTGTAACAAAGACTGTGCGGACAAAGTTATTCAAAATCTCGTGTCATCGCGTCTATAATTTGCGTGAGTGGAATTTTTAATTATCTCTGCTGCAATCTACGAAATACACGACTGATGATTGGACACGGTTAGGAACGTGAATTTGTATGAAGTGGATTCTATCTCATTGTGTCTATAAACCTACGTATGCTCTTTTCGCGGATAAATTTAAAAGGTACGTTCAAAGCTAGTTCGAATATGGTGATCATGAAGATCTAGTGGTGCTACCCCTTTAAAAATTATATCTTTAGTACAGTTATTTCCATCCGAACTGAAATTAATAGTGAAAATTTGCATAGGAATGACAAAATATGAAACTGCAATTGTTTTTCCATGTTTGCAGTGTATTTATCTGTGACCGAAGTTAATCATAAATTAGCGCGGCTACGAATTTTTAAATGAGGCCACGAGTTTGCTTATCTATTTGTCTGAATAATTATCGCATTTATCTCATGGAAGAAAATTACCATTGTATTTCACTTTATATGGGCAGACTCTCATCCGGAGAAACCTCGTTAAGTTAGTTTCAAGGAACTTTCACTATTTGCGTTTCTGTCTAATTTTGCTGGTTTACGTAGAGTAAGGCCCAACCAAATCAAGCGTCTCGTATTTTATTTAAAATTTTTTTAAAGATCGGAGAGAGGCTACAGTTGACAACACTGTGATATAGAATGAATTCTGATGATGATGACTTATTTAGGATGATATATGTACCATTTTAGCCGAAGAACGAACAATGATAACACAGAAATAAAGAGAGATGTTTTTAGTGCCAGCCAAAATTATGACCGAAGCAGACGGAGTGATCTTTCAGTTGATGTGTGCCACATATAGATGATGAAAGAAAAAAGGAGTATAATGGGTAAGAATCTATTTAAATAGAGTTGAGGCAATAATGGTGGTGTCCTGGAAAGGGGTTAAACATTACTGTTATTGAGGGTAAAAAATTGAATTTAAACCAAGTAAAGGTTAAACTGGTGTGAAAAATAGCAACATGATGTCGCTATTTTTCACGCCTGTTTATCCTTGGGATTCAGCCGCACGGCTTTCCGTGCTTCGTTGTTTACCTTTCCCTCAATCGAGGATGCATATGGTTCTATAAAAGCAAACGGTTGTTCTGTGTAATATGTCTTAGAACAGAGTGATATAAGAGGAAAAGGAAAGCATTCGTATAAAGATCTGCAAGTTTGCTGGCAGGAGGCAAGAGGTACAAAGAGATACGACGGATATAGGTATTACTCGGGGGAATTCTTGAAAATTGAAGCATCCGTTTTTAGCTTTGGAAAGCAGGAGGAATCTGTAAGATTCTGAATTATTCTTTATATGAGCGTTTTAGTTATATTATGCGCTCGAATTTTTCTCTTTTCGTGTGTTTTTTTTCACGTAAAATTATTGAATCTTCTTTTAGGTATATTTACTAATACACCCTGCAAGCTACCATTTAAGAGTTAAAGTAATACACCCACAGGCTATCGATTACAATATAACATACCGTATCAGTCTCGTTCTCACGAACTCTTAACTGTGTGTTCCAAATATTCGCTTAAGAAATTTTGGTAAAGATACAGACGTGAAAATTTGTTGCAGTCTTTCCTTACATTCACAATCATCATGGAATAGTCGCGAATGCCGACGATCCGAATCTGCGCGCCTGACCTAATCTTACCAGTAATCAGGTAAGCGCTACATTCTGGAGAATGAATGACCCATTTTCGAAAGCAATGCCCTTAGACCTCCACCACCAGTCGAATCAAATCGCATCCCTCCTTATCTGAATCGCCAGCCGGCGGGGGATATCTCATTCGATTCCAAGCGTCGCTCGTTACGTCGCGGCACTCACTAACGACCCGCGATATCCGCCGTTTGATTTGCAACTTAAACTCGAGATATTCAGATGACTCCGCTTCCGCCGCGCCAATAACGGCCCGCCGGAAATGATTTAATAGGAATTTCGCGACCGATTTTAACTCCCATGTCCGAGGACTCTCCGAATCTATCGAGAAGTCCAGAGGGTAATGGTGATTTATGCCTAATGATTTCCCAGACAGGACAGACGAGCCGGTGATAATAGCCCGAAAAGGAAGGGATATATCACGCGGGAGAGCATTTTGGATATCATATTGGAGGGGATCGCCCGTGGCACAATTTCCGACCACTTGATAGCAGCGATTTTCGGCGCAGATAAGGAGTGAAAGAATCCGCTCAAATCCTCCAATGTCCCCGACTCGCGTAGGAGAAATGGAGATGTTGAATTTTTATCTTCCGGAAAGTATGTCATAAATAAAACATAAGAACTCCTCCTGCGAATATCAGAGCGGGTTCTCCGGCGTATTCCTATCCCAAGGGGCAACAAACAAAGGGAAGGACCGGCGTATATTTTTAAGTGCACGGAAGAAAGGGAGAGAATGGAGTGGGGGGCGTGCGGAGGGGAGAAAACAAAACACGGTAGATATTTCGACTCAGCCATTTCCCCGTATCGAGCGTGCCAGTTCATCAAAATTCCCCTCGCGAGATTACATCGAACCGTATTGGACGGTACGGAGGAAATTCCATCAAGTATTTTTCTTTTCTTCCCCTCTAGACACGCGATGTATTTTTTATCTATCCTTCGTATAACAGGAAAAAACACGTTGCTACACTTCTTCTCATTCTCTACGACCGTGTGCGAAAGCGCTGTTTATCTCTCTCTCCATTTCGGGAGGTCTTATTCCTTCCCACTCCCGATGCTGAGGAGATCCCGCCACCATACCATAAAGCCCCGGCGAATATGGGCCGATTTTTTTTACTTCTCCCTTTATCTTTTAATATACATCCCGCAAGGAAGATGGGGGAGGAAAATACGCAAGATCCGGCAAGATTCTATTTGGATCCTAAACAGCAAGCCATTTCATCCGCTTTATTTTCCTTCCATTTCTCGCACCGCTTCCATTTTCTGCTGCGACACTCGTATTCTGCTCTCTTTCATTTTCGTCTAATGCAAGAATTTTCCGTCCAGCAGATTATTCGGTTCCTCCCCAGCAATGGGTCTAGAACTATCTCTTTTGACAAAAATGGTCAATTTATTACTCAATTTCTCTCTCTGCTTTCATAATTTTCTTGGCATTCTTTATCGCCATTTACTCTTCGTCAGCTTATTCCTTTTGCGGACTCTCCCCAGTGACAAATTTCCAATATTTGATTTGTTCCCATTCTCTATCTTAAAACATTATCTTAAATCATTTTATCTCCTTCCTGAATATCTGATTCTCCAACTTTCAATCCATTTCCATAAGTCTTTTTTATGGTTTTGCTATCATTCTCTTGTATTTTTCTCTCTAACCTAATCTCTTTCTCTTTTTGCTGCATATCCTGTTGTTATATATTTTTTATGCACCTGAAGTCTTAATTAATCATTGTCTATCCCCAGATCCAATTATATTTCTCGAGCACTTTGACTCGAGCAGTTTTGATTTCTGTTCCCAGTTACTATCTCGGTATTCTTTTGAATATCCGTTTACTAAAGAAGGAAAAGATAGCCATTCCCCACACTTATTTACTCGCATATCTATATCATTTTCTCATTAGCAAAGTTTTGTAAGCCACACCCAATTTTCCACAGTGGTATTCATCCTATTGGTTTTTACCTATTTTCCATTCAAAGTTTTTTTCTAAGATTGTTTATAATTCAGGTTTTAATTATCCAAAATAGATTAATTTTTATTTATATTTNTTATTTCAAATATTTTTATTTAAAAAATAGGTTAAGAGTTAGGTCAGCTATCAATTTTTTGGATTCGGTACACTTATACGAATCATCCGCATATTGGAAAAAGACAGATACATAAAGTTTAGTCTTACAAATTTTAAATGATCTAATAATGTTTGGGTCATTTTCCGCATCGTTGGTTTCTCTAAATCCGTTATTAGTTATAACCCTTTAGTTGAGAGGTTTTCCACCATAACCCATATCTTTCTGTTTTTATACCTATGATCTATTTTTATGCATAATCTAGTTTTATGAATTAGTTTTTATTTATCAACTTGTCTGGCTATAAATTTGTTAACACTGCTTGATTTGACCAATTTTTAATTGAATAATTTCTTGTACCTATTGTTGCTTAATTGTTTTGATTTAGTGATTTATTTTTATAGACTTAAGTTAATTGCAGTCAGTTGTTTTCGGTCATTAGTGTAATATTATCATCATGTAATACCTCCAGAGGTTAGGTGGAAGAGAGGCCAACTTAGTATAACCTCACCGTAAAGGTAAAATAATAATTATAATAAAAGTATGAATTTTAACTAAATAATTATTTAAATCAACTTCTAAAGCTTCTATATAATTTTTCTGTCATTCTTTAAACTACGTCTCATAATTGGCTCTATTAAGACATTTGTACGAGTGTATAATTTTACCTTATTATGATGAATAATATGCGAGACCAATGTCAAAATCAGCGACAATGTTGAAAAAACAATCAATCGAATGTGACAGAAGAAGAATAACAAATTTATCTTTAAGAGGCGACGGATTAAGAGGAATAATTTCAGATTGGATATATATAAAGGAAGCCTTCTGTCTGCTTTTCTCCTTTTACCTCCCACGGTCTTATTTCCTGCCACTATCGCTTTCTGCCTTACACTTCACTCTCTTTCTGTCACTTGCCATTTCCTCCTCTTTCCTCAACTTCCTCCTAATTCTCCATCTACTTCCATCATGAGCCTTAAAATGGAATGAGAGCCCTTCGATATCCCAGAATTCTCAGTACCACTCTGCGTATCCCTCAAAAGAACCTCAAGTCTCTTCCTGAGTCGGCTTTGGTTCCTCCATCTCGCCGGAAACGTAAAAAAAAGAATAAGGGAAGGATAACTTTAGAGCAGGGTCGAACGAAAGAAAGGCACTCACCTCTTCTTTAGATCCGTATTTTCGATTCGGTATCGAGTAATTTTATTATTTTCCTTATCTTTTTAAGGCCGGGTTGTCGGAGGATTTGCAATTCATTGAAAACCAATGAAAGGAATGCCCTTTCGGATTTTACAAATCTTAAAGCGTACATTCCGGTAAGAAAATGCATCTGCTCCGCTGGTTGCATAAGAAGTAGG
Source organism: Ladona fulva (assembly GCA_000376725.2). Lineage (NCBI taxonomy): Eukaryota > Metazoa > Arthropoda > Insecta > Odonata > Libellulidae > Ladona > Ladona fulva. The sequence continues at coordinate 1,469,850 of KZ308230.1, read as the reverse complement.
GTGCATTTTCTTGCGAGTAATTGTCTTATCCCGTATCAATATCCTCTGAAGGTATAGAGAAACGCATATCGAATGTTTTTTATACACCAGGAATCTTCAATTTACTGAAGGGTTTCATCTCATTAGAATGTAATGGATATGGAAATTCGTAGTTATGGATATTGTATGTAAATATAAATAAGTTATTGGCTCCTTAGCAATCTCTGTAAGTATGTACGATGGGATTGAAATTTCACTCAGGTTAATTGAGCTGAAAGAAGATAAAAATACCGATTTCCATGGAAAAATATTGTAAATATTTTGGTAAATAAATTTTATTATGAATAAATTTTAGTTACCAACATTTTATTATGAATAAAAATTAGTTACGAATTTTTATTATATAGCTAATTTTTAGTTAAATTTAGCTATAGTTTAGGTAAGAAATTTTATTTATTATAACTTTAATCATAATAGAAGGTTGAACTACTTATACTTCGTTGGACATTTCGTTAATTTTTCTTTAATTAGATCAAGACTTTGTACGGACTCATTTGAGTGAATACTAAGGAAAAGACACATTATTTGAATTACTTTAGGTAGGAAACGAAATAGTCAAGGAGGAAGAAACTTGATTAAGAAACTTATTTAAAAGGATTAGGGAAAGGTTTGAATAACTTAATTAAATTCTTTGAAAATCATGTCAAGTGTCATTCACATAAAATGACTTTGAAACCAAAGATCTACCTGACTTTTGTTAGCACTAATGTTTCGCTAAGGTCAAGCAGGTGGAACCCAGCATTTGTGACCTTTTTGTTAATCTACGTAGCTGAAGAGTTTTCTTCTGATTGTATTGCAAAGATCGTGAAACGATAACCTATATTTACATTTAGGTGACGATATCTCATTTCTCTAGATTACATCCAGTTAAGCATCGCTCGTTCTGTAGTTTATTTCCTTATTATTATCATTTTTGTGAATAATATTCCTCTTATAGTGAGGCAAAATCGATATTTCTGTAGCAAAATGAAAAAAGGAATCATCGCACGAACTGGAGACAATTTTCATAAGAGAGAAATTTTATACAATCATATTTTTATCGTCGATTAAGGATTTCCGCTCCAGATTATGAGAACTTTGATTTGAAAATTTTCGTTTTTGATAATCTGTCCCATTGAGCTAAGTTAAGACGAGAAATGCTAGCTTCTTTTTTGCACAAATATGACTACTCAATTAATCCTATGTCTATATTCCCCGTTGAAAATCAACGGACAATTCAGTTAGTATTTAATAAATCGTTTTAATGAAGCAGTTACAAATAGTATTTTTGCTATGGGAGCGTGAGGAAATTCAGAAAGTAGCTCTTACTCTGAAAGGTTGATAAAAGCCCTTTCACTTCGTGGCACCTCTTTCCACCAAAGATGAACAGGACTGTTACAATGCTTTGCGATCATAATTAACGCAGCATTTTGTAGGGTTGTAAGTGTTCAACGGGGAACAACGGGAACAGTTTTTAGTAGCACTATAGTAGTTTAATGAAAAAATTTAACTACCTTATTGCCACTAAACCCTTCGGTTCTTTCTGTATATTCATCAGTACTGACAGATTTTTTCTTCAGATTTGAAAAAGGCAGATACAAAAGCGGTGATAGGCATGATGTTTAGCGTGCAGTCATTTTATAAACATTTGTAAGCGTAGGATGAATGATAGTATGGTATTGATCAGTTTTATTTCAATACACCGAAAAGGTTAAAAGGTTATTATTCTTAGAGTATCGGCAATATTTTTCATACTTTCCAGCTTCCTAACCGTACCCTTTCCCATGAAATGAGGTGCATTACAGCTTTTGGTATACGTATCTTTAATCTTGCGTCCTTGAAAGCGATTTTCTATCGCCATCACATATCGGCGTAGTACATTATGCTCCCTCTTCCGTTGACCCAATGAAACGGACATGTACCCTAGAAAATTTTAACGGTTAATGGTTTTACCTTCGTCCTAAATGAACTAATTACGTTCGGTTCAGGAGGAAGAAAACATAATTAACGTTTTCCGCTACGAGCAAATGCGGACCGCTCCATCGATCCTCATCCACTCAAATTCCTCCGCTCGCGTCGGAATTCCACGCCTTCGTAATAAAATCCGCGACCCCGAAACCAGGTCGGTCCGCATTGAGGCAGCGATCAGCCGCTCGCGAGTCCAAGCGCGACCGCAATAGGTCGATTCATCTCCGTTCATATCGCATATCCTATTCGAATCAATCTCTCACGAAAAAATTTCTCCACATACCGGGAAATGAATATAAATGCTCCGGAGTAAGGGAAAATGGCGGCTGGAAACCCGACACGCAACAATGAAGATCCTCGGCTATATCGGAGCGATCGGCGAAGCAGGATACCGCCTCTTATCCGGTGATAACGAAGCGTGATGAATGAGCGTGCGTACCGATGCGCTCAATTCCTGTTTGTAGGGAACTACTGCTGCTACGCAGAGCGATATAAGTGGGGATGTCCAGTTCAGCCACAGTGGGTCGAAGTGGGGGATAGAGGAAGTAAGGCTCCTTCTGTCTTACGTGTTTATCTAATTAGTACATTGTAGAAGTTTAGAATTACTATGAAAATATATACGCTTGAGAGTGGTTGATTCGTAAATTTGAGGGAGAAACGTCGTGGTGCATTCAATATCCTTTAGCATTTGCGATAAATCTTTAACACCTAAAATTACATAATTTCTCCATTCCAAAGGATAAACAGATGTGAAAAGTAGCGATATGACTGGGACACGAACTCAGATCTCCCACTTACCGTGCAGGTATTCTAACCACTGAACTACTCTGCCAAGTCTATTCTGTACTGTTTTCAGGAATGCTTTGAGCAAAGGAAAGGCGCACACCTTAATGTGTAAAGTAAACACCTTACCTTTACCTTAATTCATTCCTTGGAATGGGCACCTCTTGCATTGCTCACAAAAGCATTCCCAAAACATTATGGAAGATACGTGGCATGGTTGTTCAGTGGTTAAACGATCTGCCTGAAAAGGGGGAGACCTGTGTTCAAGTACCAGTCATGTCGCTATTTTTTACATTCTATTTATCTTTGGGTTTTAAGGCGTACGCTATGCAAAGTATACACCTTATCCTTTTCCTTATTTCTACATTTATAATCCGAATTGTTAACACAAGTAACAGCGTTTAGTTAAGCGTGCCACGTAGTTTGAATTAGTAGTTATAAGCATGGTGTGGGGAACAAAACCTTACTGGATACAGAAAACGTTTAATGAAACCTCTCGAGCCAGTTATTTACTCGTCCAGTTCTATCGAAAGTAATGTTACTGCGTATTAATCCGGCACTGTCCTGAGTAGAAGAGTTAATGTATATTTGTGTCCGTCTTATAAGAAAGTCGTCACTCACTAACTATGTGGTGTTAAAGTCACCAAGGCCTACATTAATTACAAATAGCTCCATAACTAGTAGGTTCACAGCTGCTGGTGGCGAATGTGAACATATAAGAAAAATATCAAATCGTTATCTCATTGATAAATAGAGGCTTGACTGGGTGTCCATTTTAAATTAATGAAAATTACACACTTAAATGCTAAAATATGAAAGAAAAGTAGCCTACCTACGTGTTAAATCAAACTGCGTGGTCAAACCATGTAGCCATAGGATCCGGATCACCGAACAGGAGAAAAAATAACTTCGTTTAGTTTGTGAAATTATCATCTCAACTTTACCAGTCCTTTGATAGGTAGTTTCTGTCTTCTTTTCTAAACGGGGTTTTAGCTTAATGTATTATAGAAATAAAAGTTAAGTTATAAAGTTGTGATCAAATAATAAGAGTAGGGACTAAATTAATAGACTATAATTGGTGGAATTTATTAATATTTAGTTCAATGAGAACAGGCCTTAAGATGAGGTAGAGCCCTCGAAACCGGTCATGTTTTACTCAAATTTATTTTCTATGAACCGAGTCAGATTTAGTTTTCATTGAACTAAAAATAGAAAAGAATCATATTATTAAAAAGTTACGGTTTATACATATAAGTCGCTTGTTGTAACATCAAAATTTGGAAAGCGACGCACCAAAAGTCACTTTCCGAAAAACTAGTTCTTTGCCTCACCACTCAAAAATATCAGCGCAATTCCGAGATATGCTCAGCGAGATGGTGCGGGTATGATTAAAAGTCGTTACCAAAACATTCTCACAATAAAATTCTTGAACTATCTCCATAAATCCAAGACAATCTTACATTTCATCGTTTTACATTGTAAAGGAAACATATATGAGTGCTAAAGTTCGGAAAAATTCGAAGCAATTTCCGTGTGGTCGCTGTGTAAGCCGGTCCGATGTCGTCCTGATTGTCAACCTCTTTCCCAAAGTGCTGATGGCTACCGCAGCGCCTCCGCCCTCTATTTCCACCGACTGTCATCTGGACCACCGGATTAGCCGAAAAGGAAGCGCGTCAAGAGAGCCGAGAGCGATATAATTTTCGACTCGTTTGATTAAATAACCGCGATGATTTTTGGGTTGATTGAAACGGACGTGAGCTGGGAAAATGCTGCAGGGATTCTGGTTGGTTTAGGAAGTACGCTCGGATGTCAGCAAATGAAAAGGATGTAAGGTTTCTAATCGAAGTTGTGGAGTGAATTAATCCAAAAGATTCCTCTTATCTCTGTTTGATTGGGCCATGAAAAATTTTATTCTTGTTACGTAATATATTTTCAGGGAGCCTTAATCAAAAAGAAGTAAAATAAGGTGGTAACTCTTATCCACCAACCCCTCATCGTCTCCTATATTTCCGCATGACCTATATATTTCGGTAGGTAAAGGGTAATAAAGTTTGAGGTATAACTTGTCAAACCACCTAGGATAAAGCTGATAAGTATTTTAGGGAATCTTACGTATTTGCAGGGAAATATATTGGATTTGACACCAATTTGATATGAAAGTTGAAAGTGAAAAGTAAATATTCGTACTTAAGAAGGAAATTATTTTTTGGGGAACTTACCAAAGGTTTCCCTTTACGATGTTCTTTTGTGTCCTCACTACCGAATGTCTTGTTTTAGGTCACCTTGACCGTGAAAGGGCAACAAATAAATCTCCCCTTGTGAATCGGGTTAATCAAAATACACTCCTAATTGTTTATAAATATGACAGCGATTTGTTATCGCAAACGCAAAATTTGTAAATATACTTTAACGATTATTCTTATCTTCACTTATAAATGAGCATAAATTCCTTATGTACTGATGTTGAAAAAGGCTGGAGCTCGGTTTCAACAATTGGCTCTGTCGTCTGGAAGATGACATTTTATAATCTCGAAAATTCACAACATTTTAAAATACGTTATCAAAATTCCGAAAATTTCAGAGGAAGCAATATTGCAAACCAAAATAAGAATATTTTGTTGATTTCCCTTCTTTTGGAATTTCTTTCAATTTCTTTGGGCTGTCCTTTCTAATGTAATTTTGCAAAAGAAGTAAAGCCTGAAAACGAAAAAAATGAATTTTACGTGCATTTCTTACAGGAACCCTTTCACATATCAGGGGGTCGAACTGGGGACCTTTACGTAAATAAAAAGTGGCCTATTATCTGCGCAGGGAGGACATTTAACCATTTTTGATGTTTTAAAGTTGTACAACTTCTGATTCTCGAGTTTAAGACACAATTACACACAAACTTTAATTATAAGAAGATTTAAGTATGTCGCGAACTCATTGTGAAATTCAGAAAGCCCTCTCTATCTTATTATGAACTATACCGTGCGATTCTCCTTCTGTATGGCGGAGGTGTACAACTTTACGCTTGGGGAAATGGAAGTTAACTTCACACCAAATTGACTCTCTGACAGTCAGTATTCCCCCTTGCATGCACCGCATTTTCCCACGCCACACTTAAGAAGCCTTGCTCTGCATCCAATTTCGTCGATGCTCTCAACGCTCTCTCAGGGAACGCTTGTGATGCTCCATCTTCAGGCCGTTTCTTGTCATTTAAGAATGCTGAAATGCAATACATTCATGTAATCATCTTTTGTAGGCTACAGAATGATTAACTTGTGTTTCAGCCAGAAACATTGGAATGCATTTTCCATTTTTCCTGCTCCGATAGTATACTTTTAATCTGCCTTTAAATACAAACGCTCTTTAATTTCTATTACAAATTAAAATAACTTAAAAGCCTTCTAAGCAAAACATTGAAATTCTGTTTAATACCATGCATAAAAATGCAACGAATCAAACATTAGTTCAGAACTTCCCGTGTCAGAGACGTATTTATCACGCTAATCGGATTGAATTGAAAAAGTAAATGAATAAATTCTTACAAAGGTACAAGTTAATTGAGAATGAATAACAGAATAAAGTGTCTGGCTATCCTCTGATTACTCAGACCTGGAAAATAAAAAAAAATTGATGCATAAAATATCACGATAATATCCTTGAACTTATTCAGTCTATTTACTTATAATTAATTTATTTAAATATTTCTACAAAACTTATTTGTTGTCTTCTTCAGAGCATCCCATTTACTTGAAAATTACATACTTATCAATGATCTTTTCACTCGCAGATAGAAAATAAACTTATTTTTGATACAGAGATGATTAGAATAATTTTCTGTAAACATGTACGTAAACAGAGATGGGCTGAAACACAAGTGTCTCCCTACCCGACCCGACCAACAGCAGCCACGCTTAATAAAACATTTTTCATGCTCCAGCTTCCATTTCCTCTCTGTATCTCTCAATCTATTCGTCTCACTCTCATCCACTTAATTATTCCTTCCCGTTCCCTACTCCTTCCTATCCGCTAACCCTTCCTTTCTTGCCAAGACCACCCATAAAATCCGCCTGCTTCTTCCGCTTTCATCCCTGAATCTTCCTTATCTCGCTTTTATCTATTCCTTCATTTCATACTCCCACTCGCTCTCTCTTTCCTTTTGGTTTTCCTCCACTCATTCCCTTTCTGGTTTACTTCTCAGATTATCCCTACCCTCATCCTTATCCTCTACATGCACTACATTTTCCGTTTCAAATTAATTTTCCTTTCTGTGTTTTCCACTTTTCAATCAAGCTGTGTTTTTTCGAAAAGCCTTTTCTTCATATTTTTATTTTCAAATCATTTTTATTCTCATGTTAGTCAGAATCCTACTCCCGTCCCTCCCTCTTGCTGTAATTTCTAAAAACAATTCTACTGTTTTATCACAGCATTTCCCCACAATCCCCTCCGTTCCTTTCACAAAAAAACTTGTTTCGAAAGCAGACATATATTTTAGACTAATTTGTTGCTGGAGATGTTAAGAACGAAGCAACTATAGGAAATTAACCTCCGCACTTTCAGCAGAATAATCGTTCAAAACCTTATGGAAAGGGTACCTCTAGGTGCACTTTGTATTCGTTAATTTACGGTATAATAGAATTAGTGCTCCCGGATAGCCGAGTGGGCAACGCGAAAACTGTCCGGGATTCGATTCCCGGTGGGTCCCAACGTGCGAAATTACCTTAGATGTCGAAGCACTTCTAACAATACAATTACTATTACTAATTAGAATTCTTCTCCTGTACCTCATACGATGCTTAAATATAAAATGTTAACTTTAATGATATAATTTTCTATTACCAATATAATTTGTATTTATGTTATATTCTTTTTCTGTTATTGCTACCTTCGACAATGCCTCAAGCGCAAGATGGATCGGCAGCCAGTAGCAGTTTTCAACCTTATTGACCCAGCAATATATTATTATAATAACAGTTTGCACTAAAAACCATTGATGTAATGGAAGTAGTAGTATTTTAAAAAAAAGCTTTAACAGATAAGGTAATTTCGCACTAAGGGTTTCCACTGGGAATCAAACCCGGGACAGCTTTCTTCGAAGTCGAACCCGTTGCCCACTTGGCTATCTGTCCCCATTGATGTAGTGGTGTGATTAAGTTTCAAGTATACTTTCACCATATATGGCCTTCAAATCATTAATTCCAAACGAGCCTATAAATCGATTTTTCATACACTCTTTGTTTGCATGCTACTCCGCAGTATAACTTACATATGAACATGATGATAAAAATACATTGTTACGAAGGAATAATATATACGATACTTGCGATTCGTCTTACAGAGAGTCATGGAATATAAAGATTCTGCTATCATGCTTCGATTCAATTACTCTGTTGATCTATTAGATGGAAATAGACCTCGTTGTATTTAAGAATAAAAGGAAGAATACCCTTTCAGAAAGCTTATTTTTCTCTGCATCTCCCTCTCTCTTTTCACATACTTCTCCCTCACTACGTCTTATTTTTGTCTTATCTCTTTCTCATGTTTTTAGCGTATATTCCTTTATTTTTTATTTCTGTCGCCAACTTTTGTTTTATTATTTCTCTCTTTTCTTCCTGCCTCTTTCAACCTTCTATGTCTTATTTCCTAATTTCCATCCGAATCCTCTTCATACCTCCGCCGTATTCTCTTCCGTACCTTTGCCTCGTAACCTTCCCTTCCTCGCTTTCCAGCTTTCGTTTTCCTCCCGTACGCACACCCAACTCCGACTTCCCAGAACTTTAAACTGAACCCTCTTATGCCTACAAGAACACTCCAAGTCATTCTCTCGCTCTTTCTCACTTTTCCTCTCAAAATCTCCGACTCCTCTTAATTCTCACTCTTCGAAAGTTCCTCCTCGTGAGGGGCCGTCGTTTTGTATCCTTCCGCGAGACGAGGACATTTTTATAGGTGCTATTTTTCAGCATAACTAGTGCGTTCTCCCTTCCTCGACAGCTGTTTAATGCACGAAAAATAGGGGAACCGTGCTGAAATTGTTTCGTTCCGGTTTTTGTTCGTTTCACAGAAGTTGTAGACTTATGATCCTCGTTCAGCTTCGCTTCAAAAAGTATTTATTTCTTCGGTTCGGTTTTCCCATGGCCAAAACTCTCGCCTCAGGGCGGATAAAAATCTCAAGCCAGCCCTGCCGGGTATTTGGTATTTTCTAAATATTTCTGAAAGCACGGGTTCCGAGTAACCTTGCTGGCATTCGAGACTTGCTTGAAAATTCTTTACGAAACGTTCCCAAATTCACACATAAATTCAGGGCCCCTTCGACAAAAATAGTTTTTTCAGGTTTGGATGTTCGGTTGGACTCCGGCTCCGATACACTAATGGAATATATACACTTAACTTTTACTCTCGGTTTCGTTTTGCGAGCGACGTTTCGCATATTACGGCCTGTTGGCCTTTATGGGGGATTGTTAGTTGCGGATGAGAGACTTTCTTTTCTGGAGGTGTTTTAGTAGCTCTTCTCATCGCTCACTCGCCGCCAGTCCATCCATCGTCCAGAGCAGTTGTAATCGACGAAGGCATTAAGAGACCAAATGATTAATCAACCGTCGCCGTCCGCTGGGAAGACCTTTCATTTATTTAGCTTTCCGACGCCTCTTTCACTAGCGCCTGGCTTTTTAAACGCTGGCTAGCCGTGAAGGCCTTTCAGGAATCCCAGATAGGGGAAAAGAAGAAAGGTTAACAAAAAGGGAATTGATGTATCTTCATGCTTCAGATATTAGGGTATATTAATTTAGCCTTGATTTACTGCCGCATATAAAGAGATACCCTTTCTGATGTTTGAAAATCATTTATGAGATGTAAATCATCTTTTGCCGCAACGTTTTGATGAGTAATCAATTCTAATACCTCATATCTTGTTACTTAAAGGAGAAAGGTCACTTCTTCAGGAGTCTATGAGATCGTTAAACTCGAGAGGGAATTGCAAGTTTGCAATGTCTGTACGTATTTCTTGGATTCAAAGATGAGAAAGGTGTTTTGGAATATTTGCAAACGCAGGCATAAAGTATGTCGAATTAATTTACTCAAAAATTCAAATTTATGACTGGCGCTATTTCAAAGAGAAATGTTTTATTAACAGTTATTGTTTGAACGAAATGTAGCAGGAATTCTTAACTTATGACGTCACATTTAAAGAAAGAAATTATCATATATCATGTATATTATCAAATGTGAAATCACTATTTTCATTTAAAACCTGTACTTTAATAGCCTGAGCAAGTATAGCGGCCTTTAGATTGCAGTGAGTTACCCAGTGTGCATAAAATTTTAAAGTTAATTTTAGTATTATCCATTTACACTATTAGATACTTTGGTTGTATGATGTTCAATGTAATTAGTGTAGGAAATCGTAAGAGCTGAATTTGTGTAATAGATAAATATGTGAAAGTCAGAATGTTTCCTTCATCGTCATTTTTTCGTATACCTACATGATTTTTAGAATGATTCTCTGTAATAACTACGGATTTATTTCGAGGCCATCAAATCCTTAGTATTCAAAACCAAAGGAAGGTTCTCCTATTCGCCTAATCGTCGGCTTCCCATAAACTGCGGGGAATCGCCCGTTAAATCTGATTCTACTTCATCCTGTAAGAACTATATCTACGAAAACCATTACTTTAAAATTATCTCGGGCCTTAAATAAACCCTCATTTCTAATAAGTTTTTGGGTAGAAAAGCGGGAAGATGACACTATAATCCTGTATTCGTTCTGGGAAGTACGCTAAAGGAGGGCTTTTTGGTTTATGGTAAGGAAAAGCGTGGAACATTCGAGGGAAGAGAAAATGGACAGTGGAATTCGTTTCTGCATTCTTGCCTCGGAAGGGAAAATGACTTTTTGGACTTAAAAAAATCCGCCGCGAAAGTTGGATTCTTTGCGCTCTTATCCCCGTATTTATTATCCGCGGAACATTTCCATTTTTCTTTTTTTCGTAATCCCGCCCGATACATCCCTTTCCGTCGGACTATTTGACCTCTTCATATGCATGCTGTGTATTAAAGTACACTAAGAAGATTAAGCTCTTGTTTATGTGCGGTAACTTTATTTTTTTTGCGGGTTTCCATGAAACGGAAGTGAAAATTCAACTCTGGAATTCGAGATTGTGTGTTGCTTGTAGAATTTATCGTGCTGTCGAACATTATTTTCTGCCGACTTTTTAGAATACATTTATAGAATTGCCTTCCATTTACAAAACTTTAGTAACAGTTGAAGATGAAATTTTGTTTGATAGATGGAAGTTTTGTAGATTTTATTCATAGTCTTTTACTACCTTTCAGCTTTTAACTGCGAAATTCTGTAAAATATCGTAGTTTAACATCTTGTGATATGCGTTAATTTAAAATTAGATGACGCTATGTTATCAACCGTTTCAATTTAAGAAAACTCACTCATATCTTAAGCCTAAGTTGTTACTAATTGAAACGGAGTGTTAAATTTTGCGGGAATACTTGTTTCAGTGAAATGCTCCACGAAGAGTGTGCTTTTAATCTATGAAAATGAGTGAAGAGGCCGTTGGAAGTCTGGTTTAAGTTACAAAGATTCCGTTCCCAAGGAGAAACGGACATGAAAAAAGTCTGACGGAACCGGGACTCGAACCCGGGTCTCCCAATTGCCGGTTGGTTGCTCTATCCATTGAGCTATTCCACCAGAACATTTCTCTATGCCGTTTGGGAGACTTTGTAGGTAATGGGCGCGTGAGTTCGTCCGACTCAGCGGCATCGTTCACAGCCTCTCAGAGGCCCACCTACCATACAAAGTGGTGTAAGGAGAATCCCCCTTAAGATTAACAAACAAGGAAATGGGTAAGATGACTTGGCACGATAAGTCGTGCATCTAGGAAAATTCCCAAGGAGAAAAAAGTCTGACGGAACCGGGACTCGAACCTGGGTCTCCCAATTGCCGGTCGGTTGCTCTATCCATTGAGCTATTCCACCAGAACATTTCTCCGAAAAAAGATTCCGTTATTTGCAGCGCTTAATAACAGAATATAGTTGACTATTATTTTCTGCGACTTGTGTTATTTGCATGAGAAAATATTTCCTATATTTATTGATATTTCCTATATTCATTTAAGTACTGTTTTACATGAAATAGGACAAGGCTTTGTGGAAGGCTTTGTGGTAAGTAGTAGCTATAATTCTCGCAAGAGCTGAATGCGGGCTGCGTACCATACCATAAAGATTACCGATTTCCGTTCGTCAACTTAAATCACTGAGTAGCGTAGCTTGAGTAATTGGAAATTCAATTCGAGTATCCGTAAAAGATTTTTTCTAAAAATGTCAAGACATGATGCGCTTGGATTATAAAGGACGTCCATTAATGCATGATTTCTTTTTTATATAATAATACATTTATTTAATTATTTTTAAGGCATGCAGGGAAGGTTAATACAAATTAAGAATCCAAAATAAACATACAATCTAATACAAAATACAATAATATGGAATGCATGAAATTGAGGTTGCAATGCAGTAATGCAGTACGTTAGATCCCCACAGAGTTAGAAGAATGAAAATAAAATTTCATATAATACATTTACGGCATTGGAATCCAGTACATATATTGAAATGCATAGAGACATACTTCCAGAAAAGAAAATACTTTCAGATCCTGCTAAGACAGAGGCTTGTCAGCAGGTGCCCAATTATTAAATACATATATTGATCATGAAAAAGAAACTATTATAGCATCTCATTGGTAGGAAACTATCAAACAGTGGTTAAAGATATAGTTAAAGATGATATTGATATAGTTAGTAAGCAACGTCAAGGCATTGCTTTATTATATCTGTAATGTTTATTTCTGGATTTTATTTCGGTATTTCTGAATTTTTTGATCCTGCGGTGATGAGAATCAGATGAATCGAAAAGTTTTCGAAAGTTACATAGCGAATATATCGTACCTAAAGCAAGGCAATACAGTAGAAGACATTCCAAGAGTTAATATGTACGGGAAAAGGATTGCATTGGAAATATCCTGGACTTGATTTGTTCTACCTAACCTTTGGTAGAATTATTTTGACATACTTAATACAGACATGGTGAATGATCAAAGGCGATAAAGATTGTAACTGTGCAAGAGCAATAGACAGGAAAAAGTCTCAGTAAATTGTTGGTTTTAGTAAGAGTATAGAGAGATTAAAATTTGAAGGTAACACTCCTAAAGAGCCTAATTTTCTGTTTATCGCTAAGACCAGTGAAACAGCGAAACAGTAATGACCATTCCATAGTCATATGGATTTATTTGAGTAGCGATCAGTTTATGGTAAATACAATAATTTTACAAAAGAGTCCTTGTTGCGCAACCTAGCTTTTAGTAGCTTTGTAAGATAGCTTATGACTGAGCATTTTTCTTAACCCTTAACGTACCAAGGGGGGTCCTAAGAGGACCCCAGAATTATATTTTTAGTGATCCCGCTGTAACTATAACATTTTTTTTCTTAATTTTCATGTGTCCCGCATCAATGTGAGGTAAAAAAATGTAATTAGTTTCTGATAAAATTCTTTCATAGAAACATAAATAAATAAAAACGCCCTTAGGGTCCCAGCAGAACCTAGCTTGGAATACTACGTTACTAGTTCTGCTTTCTCTACCCCGTCGTAGCTTTTTCTTAAATATACGCTCTGATCGAGCTCGAGCTTTTTACAAAATAATGAGCTTCTAGACGATCTATTGTAAGATTTTTAATGTTAAACGCGTTTGTACGACTTTTTTCGAAATTGGTAATTGTATATTGGTAATATATGGTTTACCTTTACTACTATTGAAATAAAGAAACAAAATATTGTTGAACGAAATACGCCGGGATATACATTTTACAAAAATCCGAAAAATCTATTTTAAGTAATCTACAGCAATAAACAATTAAGTAATAAAAGATAAACCGTGGGGAACTTAGAAGATTCCATCTTGGAAAATAACTCTAACAAACTAGGCTTGGTATTTTAAGGGTTAAGTAGACTGAAAATGTAATATTTATAATTTTATTTAAAAAATTACTTTGTTTTCCAAAACCCGGTAGTGAGTGTTAATGTAAGTGCTCACAGAATAATATTCAAGTAGAAGAGCTTTCCAACGAATAATATAAATCAGACACTATCCTTTTCCAGATGGGCTTTTAGCGAATGTAGATTTAATTCCACTCTCATGTCTTCTTTTCCTTTTTACGTTTCACCTACTTTTCTTTTTCCACTTTCGCTTTTACTCTCTTATTTTAGTATCGCGCTCTGTGTGAGATACCGCATAATGCCCAGCGATAACTCCTTCCATCTCGCTCTCCTCTTCTCTCTCTCTCTCTCGACCCAAACGAGCATTCCAACGTCTGCATATCGTCTCCCTCTGTATAATCATCCAATGGCCTTTTACGTAGAATTTCCCCTCTTTTTCCCCGAAAGACTACCTTTGTGCATATGAAACGGCGATCCATATTTTATCCTTCTTTTTCCGCAAATATTTCCCTCTTTCCTCTCTGCGAGCGTTCCACGTTATTATTTACCTCCTTTCCGCTTCGTACTCTTCTCTTTCATCGTCTTAAACGTGGACACATTTTTGCATTGTACCCCTTTAAACCTTCCATTTTTCTCTTTCTTTAACTCTCTCCCTCTGTGTCCCTTCCGTTTTCCCTCCCGCTACTTTCTTAATGTTCTGTCACTTCCCTTTTAACCTTTATCCTTGTCTGCTTTCACGAGAGGACTTCCGTTCCCTCGCTCTGTTTCCTTCTCTCTCCCTCTTTCCACATTCTTCCTTTCCACTTCCCTCTACATTCGAGGCCATAAAAATCTTTTTGATCTCCCTTTTCTGCCCCGGTGTATCTTTCTAATGTGCTAGTCTTGGTTGCAGGACGAAGTTTTGTTAGGATTTGATAAAAATGTCGGTTTCCGAGAATTTACATCAAAGAATCAAGTAAAGACTCGTGAAGATTTCTTTTGCTTGCGGTGAAAATTTTGAGGATTTTGAAAGGGATCGATTAATAAAGAAAATATATCCACAAGAAAAAGGGTTTAGGTGACTTGGCACTATAATTTCCTAGATGCACGCTCTATCGTGCCAAGTCACCTAAACCCTCTTCCTTGTGGGTTATCCTTAAGTTATCCCTTTCCATCACTTTGTATGGACGGTGCCTCTATGAGGCCGTCGCTGTGAACGATACATCGCGATGTCGCTCATTCGGACGAACTCACGCGTCCTTGCCTACAGAGTTTCCCTAACGGCGCGGAGAAATGTTCTGGTGGAATAGCTCAATGAATAGAACAACCAACCGGCAATTGGGAGACCCGGCTTCGAGTTCCGGTCCCGTCAGACTATTTTAATTTCTGTTTCACCTTGGAAAAAAATATCCAAGCGATCAAAATTTGGAATCCTAAAAACGATTTCTATGCCCAATAAGTATTTCCTTTGTATATAAATGTCTCCTTCCAATTTGCGAAAGATATTTTGAAGCTGGCCAAATTTTAATGTGCTATTGTCTAACTTAGGTTAGCCTTCGGTGCGTAACTGTGAAAACGGACCATGATACCATGGCCAACGTAAATAAATAAATTGTCATGTTTCTTAGCCGAAATAAGCTTTTCCATGTAGTATCAAATCGTATGTATGATTATCAGCAAAAGTCCTTTACTGGTGGTTGAAAGTAGGGCATAATCCAATATCATCCAGAGATTTATGACTTTCATTCCGCGATCATACATTCACGCGTATTAATCGCCCTAGTCCAACGTAAGCTGAGTACTTATTATTTATTAGTAAATGAACACAGTATAAATAACAATAATTAGTAATGACAGTAATTATTAGTAATAAATAACAACATTTATTTATTTGTAAATACGTTGCGTATATCAACCACTATATACTACATAATAGTATGTTAAGTCCAAGTCCAAGAAATAGCCTAAATATCTACGTTAGCGGAAAATTTTGCTCGCAAGGCTTATCTCTTTATATGTGTACTCATCGATGAGCTCCAATTTTTGACCAAATATTTATCAAAACTGTCCTCCAATGTTAACGAATTAATGTGATTAGCAAACATCGAGATACTATCTAATACACCACCTCTATCCACTCTACCATATTTCCGAGATAAAATGAAAACAATAAGCTGTATCACCAAATCAGGAACACTCAAGATAATGTCTGAGCTTAAGCAAAAACATTGGGCAGATTATAAACATGCTATCTCAAATGGGCTACGATTAGCATCGTAGGGTTCGTTGCTAGGAAATTTTCCATACCTTTCACAATTTGCGAAATTTTCAGCAATTTTTGTCGCTTGAAATTGTATGGTGTGAATAGGCAATTATCTAATCATCTTACCCTTTCTGAGGAAACAGCTAGTATTTTGTCTCTCGAGTTCGCAGAATCATGCCTGTGAAAGTTAAGAGTGGGCGAAGAAAAACATGCCATTACCCCGGATCCCAGACATGGTATTCAAGCGAGTTAATTCCTCTGCAGTCGAGGTCTGCAATTAAATGAATTGTTCCAAATCGCACGTTGCTCAGACTCTTTAAAGGAAGAATGGGAAAGAGGAAGAGAGAAAACATTTCAAGCAACTCGTCATATCGATCCGAAGCAAATAAAATAGTGCTTCCAAATTAATTTACTGCTCATTACGTAAGCCAGTACTTAGCGTTGGCTCCCATTACTCGAATATTAGTTCATTTGGATAATCGCCGAGTCTCTTTTTTCGATCGTTGATCTTAAAACCCGAAATTATTTTTGACGAAAATACGCGACACTAGTTGCAAATATGATTGTTTTGAGAGGAAAGGAGGCGATTTTGGGCTGGGATATCTCTATATTGGTGACATTTATTCATTATGGGTGTTTTTCTTTTCTACATAAAAGTGATGGCAAATATTATGTAGTAATATGTGGCTATAATTAATACCCCTTTTGGAAAGGATTTGATCAAGTGAACACGTTCATAACATACGAGTCTCTTACGCAATGTATCTCTTTATGCAATGATGGAGCGGAAATAATGAAAAGGAAATTAAACGAATTAAACTATCGATATTACGTTAAAACAATAGTATTAATATTATTAATAATAGTAATAATATTTTGCAAAACAACTGAAAAGTTGCTGTAATTTTGCCTCGGATGAGCATTAATAAAATATTTTTCGGAGCGATATGTATTTTCTTGAGTAAATTCGGCTTTACTTTATCGGACCGGTAAAGAAAATAAGGTGAACGGATTATAGAGATTCCAAGTAGATGTGTATAAATATGATAAATTGATAGATTGAATTGACGGATGGATTGATGGAATCGAGAGGCTCGGTTAACACTTATACAACCGTTTGAGAAAATAACGCATTATTAGATTAGTATTAGATAGTGCCGTCGCCTTCGATGAAAGCTGTCCAGGATTTGAGGCCCCGGTGGTGCTCGTTTGTTACTAAAGCCCCCACCGGGGGGCTTTAGTAACAAACGAGCATCGTAAAAAGATTGGTAAGATACCTACCCCAAGTAGGAGTTGGTGGATGATCACGTTGAAGAATTCACCACAGAAGAGCTTGCTGAATTGCAGAGGGAGCAGGTGACGGTCACACAAGAGGACCATTCATCAGGGGAGGAGGAGGTTACTATTCCTAGTGTTGTGATAAAGGATATGTATAGTAAGTGGAGTGAGTTGCAGGAATTTGTTGAGAAACACCACCCGAACAAACTTGTAGCCAATAGGGCAATTAATCTTTTCAATGACAATGCTATGTCGCACTTCAGAAAAATGTTGCAACAAAGAAAAAGACAAACCTGTTTAGATCGATTTCTTGTGCGCAAAGCAGATGATAAATCGGGAGAAGAACCACCTAAAAAAGGCCAGAGAACCACCAAATCAGACCTGTCTGCTGTTTCTGTGGAAGGGAATTCATCTTCACAGCTCTAGCCTCCTCTTCCTCGACCGCCACCCCCACAACGAAGGTAACTTATTTAATTTTAAATAATATTCACGTAAAGAATTAAAATTTAATTATTTATTTATTTTTTATAACTAATTTTACATGTAATTTACGTTCATTCTAATCAAAAATACACTTAAAAAATACAAAGTTTCAGAGTCTGGAACGGATTAATTGTATTTACATTAATTTCAACGGGAGAAATTGTCTCGGTTCACGACCAATTTGGTTCATGACCAGGGTCCAGGAACAGATTAAGTTCGTGAACCGAGGTTCCACTGTAATAGGTCTAGGAAACGTAGCAAAGGTAATGGGGGAGTCGGTATGTTGGCCGCTTATGCCCTTAATGACGCTTGGCTAGAACTTAGTCCTTGGGGACTATGGGTTGTTGCGTCCAGGATTTGGATTTTTATTGATACATCAAAAGCTTGTAGCATTTTTAAAAACGCCTTATTCATCTTGATTTTGTAAATTGGTTTGAAATTTCGGACAAATCAATCTAAAAGAAGCAAACACGCATTTAAAGGATGCTTTTATCTCTCCTTGTCATAAGATCATGGATTATCAGGAAAAGGAACTCCAAAGCTAGCCGTTGTTTTGAACTACGGTCCTTTTCCTGATAATTTACTAACAGCCGTGTCTCTTCTCTTTCCTTCCGTAAGATCATGGAATATGAGAGACCTATAGTCCATTAACCTCGAAAAAAATTATGCTTACTCTCGAGTTTGCATAAGATGATTATTATGCATAAAATCGTACTGCAATCAAAAGTGCATATTCCAAGTTTCATAGACCGGCTGATATTTATATTTTCACAGTTTAGCTATTACTTTGCGCTGTTCCTTAACTTGGGAAGTCCCGGAGCAACTTAATCAGCGTCTCGTGTTATGCAAACCTTTTGAGCCGCAGATTACCCTTACATCTTGTCCCGAAAATTAAGAGCGTGTTTTCCAAACTTTCTTCACTCGCGTCTCTTGCAGGCCAGTCAAGAAAATAAAGACCCCTGCGTATAGCATCAAGTGTCGAAGTACCGTAGTTTTCGCCGGCTTTTACTCGCCAAGTTATTTTCATGACAGGTTGCCGCTTATTTTGGTAACTTTGGTAATTTGACGTGGATTTCATATCGGTTCTATTCAAGTCGGAGCTCCCCAGCTTCAATTTTTATTGACCCGTACACATGGCGCTTTTTTATCCGTTCTATAATGCCGTCCCGCTCAATTTCACCGCCGATTCTTCTCCAAATTGAGATATTATGTCATCGAAAATTTTTCGCAGTATCGGTGGAATATCAGGTACACGGTTATCGTTTTAAAATTTCTGCTCTATCGCCTCTCCGGCTATCGATTGACGCGGAAGGCGAGAACTTTTCAGAGTTTTTTACGAGCTGTTTCTCAAAAGTCTTATGCGAATTAATAAGGGCCCTCTAGAGTGTTGAGTTGAAGCAGTTTCCGGAAATTGGAAAAAAGTACATTTCCCGAGAACTCCTTCGAGGGAATCTGAGAGATGAAAAAAACAAGAACTTTCTTCGCGTCCCAACTCGGAGTGATTTGGCGCCTTGTTTTGTTCTCTCCTTCCTGTGGTCGTTAACGGTAATGATGTTGAAAAACTTTTCTACTAAAGTGGCCCATTATTTACAGGTGCAGTTTATTGAGACAAAATCCATGATTAGGCTTTTCCCTCATATTTGGCATAGACATGTCTTCATTTATTATCGTAACATTTTAAAGGATGATGCATATATAGTAGTCAATCACAACTCGTAATGTGAGAAATTATATGAAAATATATTCAAGCAAGTGATGGTAAATACGATGAGTATAATGAAAAGTTTATTTATATGAAAATTTTAATTTCAGAACCTGGAAGGACAATAATATTTTTCACTTTTGGAATTTTTGATTCGTTTCGGATGCTGAAGCTTGAATGAAATTTGCAACCAAAACTTCAGGTCAAGCCTCTGGGGGTGCCACAAAACTTTCCCGTGATACGTTATGATTAAACTTTGAAGTAAACTGCAAGCTAAACTTTCCTTTACTTCACCTCCCAAAAACCGAGTGAGTTTAAAGTCACTTTTTTGGAGATACAACTGAATCCTACTCTCGAAATTGCTTTAAGTTTGAAGAATTTATACGTAAATGCATACCACAGAAATTTAAAGTGGAAAAGAAGATAGAAATGAGCCATGAATAATCATACTTCATTAAGATTTCTAATTATCGAATTTTATCGAATAATTATAAAATATTTAATACATAGGAATTTAAATAACCTGATCTGTATGGTTTGTGAAAGTAGCTTATCTTCTACTAAAGACTAGTAAATTTATCTTCACGGTTGAGGAGGAGAAGCAGGAAAAATTACGCATTTTGGGGTGCGGGGATGATGACCAATCAATAATAAGTATATTGAAGCGACTGGGCTGTGAACTCTGAGAAACTCGTTATTTTCTTGTAGTTATACGAGAAATAAGTCTCATTCAGCTTGTTGCCAGTTGAAATACATTGCATTTACTTCTTCCATAAGTACAAATTTACTGTATTAGTAAATTTTAATTTACACTTTCCCATCGGACTCAAGTCGGCTCCGGAACTCGAATCGAGCCCTGGAAATATCATTTCTACCCCTGAGGGGTCGATATCGATATGGTAAGAGAAGCATTATATTACACGCACCAACACAGAGTTGAGAGAGAGTGATTTCTCACCGAACTCCAGGGAGATAATGAGCGTCCCTGAGTTTACAGATAAATCCAATAACATGGGTACCAATCAAAGATGAGTAACTTCAATCTACTCATCTTTGATTGGTCACCCTCCCAGATCCCTAAAAGACGTCATATTTGTTGCTCCCCCCCTCAGCTGCGAAGATGAATTTAATATAGTGTAGATACAAGGTTGTTTAAACTTTATGCCCTATGATTATACCATTGTCCGTTAGTATTTCACATCTACATCTGCATAGGTACCCTGCAAGCCGCCTTTCGGCGTGTGGCAGAGGGTGCATGTTAATATAGATCTTTAATTGCCAGTCATCGCACCATTTCATTATTTTATCTATCATCTGATAACCATTACCATTACCGGGTCGCCCTCGAATAACCTAAATTTACCATCAATGTTTGTCATAAGTTCGTTGATTAACACTAAAAATAGTAACGGCCCGATTACGCTTCCTTGCGGGACGCCCGAGGTCACTTTAACTGGGTTGTAACTAATAACATCCAGTACTACTTGCTGTTCTTTGTCGGAGAGAAACTACTTAATCCCGTTTATTGCTCTTCCATTGATTCCCGCAACGTTTGATTTGTATATTAATTTATTATGTTGGATTTATAAAATGTATTTTAAGAATTAATGTATTACATACTAAGAATCAGACACATTCGAATACTTTTCAAAGTATCTTACTGTTATAAAAAATTTTAGCGTAATTTCGCAATATCATTGGGAACTAATGAAGTGCTTGCATCTGTTCACCAAGCACATTCTAATTTAGCACGGGAACGTAGCGAGCTAAATCATCATTAAGTTCCGAACAAAATTATCTGATCTCTTAAGATATCTGCGGTGGGCAAAGGGAAGGGCACGACCCGAGGTATTTCACCTCATCGATCCAGGGACCTTACACATATATTGCTTTGCCTCTTGCCATAGCATCTCCATTCTGTAACTTAACTCTAGGAGGATAGAAGCGTGAAAGTCTTCACTGCTGCGAAATGTGATTAGCGAAAATTTACCTTCGTTCGTATTATTAATACAGAAGGAGAAGGAAAGTGAATTCACCTTCGTACAATTTTCCATGTGTGCTTGCGTGTGGGATAACTTTTAGAAACATCCTCGGTACCATAGGGAAGAACGCTTTAAACGTATCATTTCAGTAATTGTACCTGGAGAGGAATTTTTGGAAATGTACTGAATTGTATTCTTCAGTTCTTGAAAGGAAAGGGAACTTCTTTAATTGCTCCGCTCTATCTCCGATTTTTTTGAAATTTCTGTAAACATGCCTTTATTATTTTTATTCTAATCTTAAGGTTATTTTATTTCGTTTTCTAAAATAGAACCACTTGACATCTAAATATACTTCTAAATAAATAACCTTCAGGCTGCCTTTTGGCATGTGGCAGGGGGTACAAAAACCAAATAACATGTTGTTTAAGTTACCAGGAAGTACTGTAGTTCGGAACTGAATCTAAAAGAATTCGCTGATATTCGGTTATTACCTAGAGTGTTCTATCAGTCAAATCTTTGAGTCGTATCTCAAGTGGTACATAACAAATTCTGTTACTATAGTATGTACATTCTACCTTTTCAGCTGAAGCCTCATGGAATATTCCCTCTTAGTTTAATATATAATTGAGAGGATAAGGGAAGACTAGTTTTAAATTTTTTTCTTTAAAATAACGTTGTTTGATTCATGAATTATTCACCGTTTATTAATGAGATTAGTGAGACGGATATCAGTAGGAACAATTAAAAACCTATCACATACTTAAAACTATATGGTACTATAATAATCCTTTCCTTTGAATAAGAGGAAATCGAAAAGAGATTTCTCATGATTTAATTATTTCATTCGATGAGTTAAATGATGGTGTTACAAAATTGTTCAGTGATGATGACATTCTTTCACACCAAACCATCCGTTGCTCTTTCGTTTCGATTATCGTTTTCAGATTTGTTGATGTCCTTTACGAGATTGTAAGACATGGAAACATGCTTATTAATCCCTTATTTATTTGGGAAAATTAATATCGTCTGATCGTGCTTTTATCTCGGTTGACGTTGATTAACGGATATCTGGCAATCTTTAGAGAGTCCCTCTCTTTGAGGTAATCGAAGGCGAAGAGGAGTTGTGGTAAGTTCCTGATAAGAGATAGGCAATTCTGGGATCACGAAACGTCCGTTGGAATCGGTTGATAGCCCAGCCACTGACCTTTGCTCGAAAATCAGACACGCAAACCATCCTGTGGTCAATCTCACATGTCACTATCTTTGCCCTTCTGACAGCCGATAAGATTCAGAAGTGAGATTAAACGAACTGTATCTTCACCGTCTGAACATTTTTATCGATCTCCAAGCACTCCCTATTAATATCCCTTGATTCCTTACGCCCCCAATAAGGCCAAAGGTCACGTGTCTCGAGTGTCCGTGGGAGTGATTAGTTCGAGAATTTGCCAGCTTATCTCTTTAGATCATCTTCGGAATTTTACGGAGGCTTTTCTGCGATTCCACAACCTTTTGTTGCGGTAAAAGCTCATTTATTGAATTAAGAGACAGTTTTCCATTTGTAGCTCTGAATCCGCGAAGGACCTTCTAATCTTTAATTGAGTGATTACCCTGTAAACGTTCCACATGAGCGTAATTGACTGGAACTGTAAAGGGAATGCGTGCACGAATTGGTCGTCGATTTTAACATGACGCATATTTAGTAATAGAAACGTATTAGGGATGAAATCATAAACATACTGTCAATATTTTTTGTGATGAGTGTTCTACTTTTCTCTTGGTTCATGTACCTTTATATTCCTTATTTCATACCATTTCTTTCGTTTCTTGTTAACTTACCCAATCCTTTATGTCATCTAACATCTTTTGCCTTTGTCTTCCCTTTTGCCTTTTCCCTTGCATTCTACCCTCGATTACATTCTTCAGAAATCCCTCTCCTTTCAATATTTTACCCACTTATTTCCTCTGTCGATGCATAATTACTTCAATTAAAACCTTCTCCTCCCCGACCATCTCTAGTACCTCTGTGTTTGTTTTTTTATCCACCTAACTTACTTTTTCCATTCTACATTTACTTTTACATTTAAGCCCTGCAAACCGCCAATGGCGCGTGGCAGGGGGATGCCGTATTCATTCATTCTATGCCATACTCATATTTTCAAGGCCTCCAATCTTTTGATATCCACCTTTCTTAAGGTTCGAGTTTCACACCAAAAAATTTCATACTAAGGATTTTTACAATCACATCTGGATTCCTTTATTGAGACTTTTAGTCATCCTTTCCCTTCGCTTTCTGTGATCCATTTAATAAAATTGGCCAACCAACATCACTGTCAAAATATACTAAATATTTTGATAAGAATTATCGTGTAAAATTCCTAAATTTGTTAGCATTGTTAATAGGATCATTCAAAAATGCATTTTAGCTATTGAAGTGTGCATTCGAGGATTTGTCATTAATTGTTTTACTGGTATTCAGGGAATGTTCTTTTCCATTTACAGTGCGATCATGAAAACAACTTTTGAAATCTCTCTCATTAACACAATGCAAACCAATTAATTATATGAATAACTTTTAATGAAAAATGGACGATGAGGACGATGAATAAAATTCACTTTCTGCCGTGAAACGTTCGTTCATGGCTCGTGACTCGGGGTCTCATCCATTTTTTCCTATTGATCTCCTTAAGTACACTTTTTTACAGAAGATCACGGGTTAGGGAAGCTTATTTGGTTCGAACTAAGGTAGGGTTTAGGTCTAATAGTGGGTTTATTAATTCAGTACAAGTTTCGGATGGCGGTATTTACGACTTTATGTTTCTAAGGTCGTAATGTAAAAAATAGGTATTTAGAATGTTTTAACTTTGAGTAGAATTATTTGGTTATTTTATTTAAGGTTGAAGAGATGTGTTATTTTACGGTTTTATATTTCGGAAGTAGTTGTGGGATATGGAACGTTCTCAATCCCCTTGATAATTTTTGCTTCTGACCCTACCCTGTAGGCAGGATTTGCACATACAATGTACTACATATGTATGTATGAATATGTATGTTTATTTCTGTATTAGTGAATTGTTTATGGTTGCCTAACATTTGTTAAGAAGGTTTCTGCATGGGACGAATTTAGTTCTCTTTGCCTTTAAATGCTGTTTTCTGTATTGTTCTTCTATGTCAATTTTTCAAGTTCTATTCCTAAAAAAATCTCAGGCATCTTGTTACAAATATACTATCCTTTTCATGGAAGTTTTGCAGTTTCTTTCTTTCTTTATTTGAGTAAAATAGAAAACACGCACAACTAATGAATCCACCACATCTATTTCATCTATCAATAGGGTTAAAACTCTCTAAGTAACTTGTACCCTCATTTGGACTACGTTTTAGCGCTATTTTGGCTCATAAAACTTTCAACTCCACCATTTCTCCGCCACAGTCATAGTCGTACGCATCTGAGTGCAATGTAATTACAAATATAATCTCGGGGAAGGAATTCGCCTCCGACCAAAGTTTTCCACTACGAATCCTCCCTTCATCGCATCCAATTTTAGAATCATTGCCCTCCTCTGTCTTCCCATCTCTCTTTCTCCCTCTTCCGCGTAATCTCCTCCTCTGGCCACATTTTCCTTATGGGCAACGTGGAGAGAGGCCCAAAGGAAGTCCCGTGAAGACTTATAAGCGCCTACGTAACGCCTAAGGAGGTCTCTTTGATTACACCTCCCCTTGGAGTAGAGAGGAAACCAGCCTCTCAGCCTAGTGAAAGCCAATACACGGCCACCACGGGGTTATACATGCGAGGAAGAGATTCAGAGTTGAGGACGAGGAAGAGGAAGTGGGTGGAGAGAAACATGGGAGGTCGGAAGAGAGAGGGATGGAAGTGGGGCGAGACAGAAAGAGGTACCCATGCAGATCCAGCTTAGGTTTTAAAGGGATCGTTATACTGTGTAGGATTAGCGGACACAAAACGCTTGATATAATGCTCGCTGGACCTTAATTGGCTTCTGCTGACCATAACCAGATGGGTTTACAATTTCAGGGGTTTGCTGGAGAAACGTAGAAATGCCAGAGTGGAAATTTATGCAGCGAAGTAATTATTGCTCGCGAGGGAGGTCTTGAAGCATTAGATGCTTATGCTGGGATGATACGCGTGAAATTTTCAAGCCGCGTTTCTTGATTTTTATTCGACTGTCCCGCTTTAGCCCGCTTTCTCCACCGATCGAACTGAATATTTTAGGGGTTAAAAGTTGCTGCCCTACGAGGTCTACATTCTACCAGATTCATACGGGTGCACTGTTTAACTTTTCTACGAATATAAATTGCATATTTTGGCATCCTAATCGAGCATTTTTATATAATTTTTACCTTTTCAATTTTAGAGTTATCGTCGGAAATCCGGCAGTTCGCAATACTTTCTCTAAGAAAACTATTCTCCTGAAACAACCTGGCTGGATATTATCGTTTCAGCGAACAGTTTACAAACTTCTGCCTCATTTATTTTCTTCCAAACTTGCAGAAATATTTTTTTCCGCCACGCTACGTTGAATTTTCAGCAAAGAGCTTGAATAGGGAGATTCCGGATTCGATTGTTTGCTTGCAATTATCTTCTGTTTATTCAATGAGTTTTTCGAGCTCAAACGTAAAAACGATGTCTTTCGATAACTGAGGATGTAAATTATTAAATTATTAGCGGATTAATTATATTAGAGTAAATTATATAAATTCAAAAAATACTTCCATGTATGATAGGATACGTATATCTCCTCTCGATTTGCAGATACTCTATTCGATACATTTCCAAGACAACATTATCCAAGATTACGTTCGATTCTAGTGATCCGTGCGATAGTAAATAGTTACCTCTCGTAATCGAACGACATTTAGAGGAACTTTTGGGTGCAATAGCATGTTATAAGAAATTATTTTAAAGATATGCGGTAAATGGGATTATAGTGAACTTTATGATACTTTCGTCGCCCAGTGTTTAGTTAAAGAAGAGAATTTCGAACGTTTTGTTAATCTTTTAAAGCAGAACATCTCTCGTATTGGATGAAGTTGCCGTATATGGTGGGGAAAGCTATAAAAATCAAATATTCTCTTGATTTTAGCAATTATATTAATTCGCTTAATTGATCTATAGATAAAGAGACACAATGTAAGATATTTTAGAAAACTAAAAGTCTTATCTGGTGTAGAAATATGATTAATAATAAGATCTGTTTTCTCATAGATTTAGTTATCTTTCTTCATAGATAATGAGTGAAATTTTATATTGTGAGATGGATAATTTTCTCTTGAAACCCAGTTCTTTGTAAACTTTGAAGTTTTAACAATGGAAAAGAAATGGCAAAAAGAGGTGGAAGTTGGAGGCTTACAAACTATGCCATAATTAAAAAGAAAAAGGCAGAGAAACTAGGAAAGTTTATATAGAACAGTGTGACATTATTCTCTCGCTCCTGGTACTTATACGCCGATTTAGAATACTGTACAGTTTTCAACTGAAAGTTTACTATCACCTACCATGTGATTGTCAATACTCCTGGACTTCATGAGATGAATATGAGGGCTATCTTCGTAATTTGAGCTAAGAGAAGAAGGGAAATTAAACAAATGTTGCTAGTAAACTAGGACAGGAGTAATAAGCTATGAGGCGTCAGCAAAATAAGTCTGACTTCTAGAAACTAATCATACATTTTTGGAGATTATTGGTTAAATATTTAAGGAAAATATATTAAGGAAAATCAATTGCGGTACGAGGCACTGAGATCATCAGGAAATACAAGTTTGGCAGTGATGGGAGTACTAGTTATTTGCTCTATACATCAATGTGGAGATTCTACCGAATACTCCAATCATTCAATTCAGTTCTGTGATAACTTTAAAGATATTAAACTAAGTGTGTACCTAAACTCAACTTCCCTAAATAAGAGATGAGAAACGTATGGTTATCATGCTTGATTTTAGATGAAGAAATGAAAGGAAAAAAAGCCTGCCGTAGCCTGGAAATGAACTCGGGTCCCATAATAGCAAAAGAAATTGAAGGAGAGATTGTTCTGTCGTAGTTGCTTAAGGATTAGAGCAATCGCCCGGAAAGTGGAAGACTCGGGTTCTATTTCCGGCAACGGCATGTTTTTCTCTTCCATTACATATAAATATTCATTCATGGTTTTTCTCTTTTATTTCACATAAAGATCTCTAATTTATCTTTTAATCCATGATAATGAAGTAGAAAAATGTCTAAGGCCGAAGAGTCCAATCATATATTTCTCAATACCATGAGGAAAATATAAGCTCTGACCAGTCGATTAGTGAATTCATTCATTTGTGCGATCTAGTAATGTAGGTAAATAACTAGAGTGTAAATCCATCTCCTGCTTTTGCGCTGAAGATCGGCTAGAGTCGTATGATAGGAAGGAATTGAAATGTTTGGTGATACACCATCGCCATTTTTATTTAAAACAGAAAGGATTTCTGCGACCCCCTATCGCAGTTTTTGTCCACGGCTTCAATGACATTCTATGCGAGTCATATAACAATTTTTTGGCGGCACATTTTGCCTTTCCGTCCCGTATTCCCTAATTTGCCGCCCGAATTTCAATTCTGCTCCTGAAAAAGCGATTTTAATTTAGTTAAGAGCCCTTCAATCATTTAGGAGAAGAGCAGTTTTTGTAATTATTATTACTCTTTGCACTCCACGCAAATGAAAAGATACAACCGTTCTGATATAAGTGGGATTTTTATGGTTATAGAGAGATCCGGACTTTGCATTAGATTATATATTCACATAGCGTCTCTATGTATATAGAAGAAAATGGTTCAGCTTTAAACTTGTTTAAAAAAATGTTTTGCGAGGAGTAATTTTCAAAGAGTGGTAAGTCTATTGTCATGTAAATTTAAATCGCTGCTGGAACACATTATGTAACGTAGCGAGACAACGAATTTTTTTTAATTAAAGAAATGATTAACGGAACTTTTTAAAATGCTGAAATAATAAAACAAAAAGAAAACTAAAATATTATTTTGTTTTTAATATTTCATATAGTATTTGAAGTTTGTATTTTTCTTTAACTGTTGTTGCAGCTTCCCCTCAAGATTTAAAGAATAAAGCACTTTTTTCTTATATATAACCATATTTTTTAATGATTGGCAATCGCATAATCTTGATTATTAAAAAATATTGGAAACTTCTTGGAAAAATATTCCAAATAATAGCTGATACTATTAAGATTCCTTAGGAAATTCAAAGTATTTGTTAACTGAGACATACGTTTAGGAGATGTAATTAATTATGAATTCGAAATGATAATCAAGCCTAGGGGTGTGCATAAACAGTTTTTATTTTCTTTTAGATATAATTTCTGATAATGTTAAAAACATCGGAAAATTGAATGTAATTTTATCGTAAAACGGAAACGAAAATGCTACTTTTTTCCTTAACTAGGAAAAGAAGGATTCGATGTTTGTTTTCCAGCACTGCTTTCAATTATTTTTTCGCAATTCGATATCAACTTTGTGAGCTATTTAGTATTAAAAAAAAATTTTTTTTAATTATTATTCTACGCTGCGAGTTGACTTTCGCCAGGTGGCAGCATCTTACATTATCATGATACATGAACTATTTATACAATACAAGAATGAACTATTTACACAATACAATGAAGAACTATATACACAATACAAGACAAAATTATATTTATAAAGGCGCAAATGGATATCACACACACATCACATATATATTAAAACTACCTTAATACCCTCACCCGTACGATCCAACATAAAGTAAATCTATAAATGAGTTTTCAAGTAAGGTTTTTCAGGGTTCCTGATAGGCCTTCACGGCTACCGTAGCGGTCCCGGGGCTCACGTAGTCCCCGCCGTACTTCACCCTACCAGGCAATCCCCTACTCATCTTACTTTTCGTCTTCGGCAGGCTCACAAATCTTTTATCTTTTTAAAATTTTTCTTAAATCCCCTCAATGATTTTGGGAAAGGCTCTAGAGCCTCTGCAGGTAAACTATTCCAATTTTCAATTGCTCGGTTCAAGAAGCAACATTTACTTATATTAGTTTTTTGTTTCATATAGTTCACTTTATAGTTATGACCGCGTCTGCCTAAGAACTCTGATTTACTCACTCTATCCCTTAGTTCCTTATATGAAGGATGCCCTGTAAATACTTTAAAGAAAATCGTTAGTCTTTTCTCTGTTCTTCTTGATTCTAAACTATTCCATCCTAATTCTTTCAACATCCTCGTCACACTTTCTTGCCTGTCATACCTTCCTAAGACGAACCTAGTTGCCCTTCTCTGTACTTTTTCAAGAATTTTCTTGAGCCCTACTTCATGCGGATCCCACAAGCACTCTCCATATTCTAAAAGCGGCCTAACTAGCGATTTATACGCTTTCTCTTTTACTTTCTTGCTTGATTTTCTAAGTGTTCGTATGACAAAATTTAGCGCTTTATTAGCTTTCATAATTACCTTTTCTATATGCGCATTCCATTTTAGATTACTACTGAAAGTTATCCCTAGATATTTAATCTCGTTTTCCTTCGGTATTTTATAATCACCTATACTATATGAGTATTCTGTTTTATTTTTGTTAAAACTAATGGCTCTACATTTACTCGAATTGATATCTAACTTATTTGCTCTTAACCAGTTAAGCAAGGCATTCAGATCCTTTTGCAGTTCTTCGCTATCTACTTCATTTATAATTTTTCTGTATATAATACAATCATCGGCGAATAATCTGACTCTAGATTTAACAGCATTCGGCATGTCATTAATGAATATAAGAAACAATAACGGTCCTAACACACTTCCTTGCGCAACTCCTGACGTTACCTCTATTTCAGTGGATTGTGAATCGCCAATTTTTACTTTTTGATATCTGCCTTTAATAAATGATTCTATCGCGCGTATCGCGCGTGATCACCACAAATAAAGTCGAAATTCTTAAAGTAATAAACACTAAATAGTTAAGGGGTTGTATCATCAGTTCGTCTGCTTAATAACATTGGAGGTTATAATCGATCGGGCACGCTTCAATAATCTGCATTGGCTTTGCATTCCGTCGCTGTGGTCTATCCGAATCCCTCTCATTCCATTCTTTGCTACTTATCGTCCATTTTCTCGTACACATTGCTCTTGGAAAACCTCCACCCCCTCTTCCTTTCAACTGCAGTGAGTGCGAATGGAACGGCCTCTTTCCCAGCAGGCTATCGGAAGCAGGTTTCGAGAGTGGTAACGAGTGATTTGCAGGGCATGCAGCGAGTGTTGCATGCGAAAGAGTTCTCTCCATTTTCCATTTTTCATAGGCGAGATATGGAGGGTAGTTTCAATTGTGTCCCTCGGTTTAATAGATGCCGTTTTAACGCGGGAGCAACTTTCATTCTCTCCGCAGTTGGAGGACATCGCTCCGCGCCCACTCATTCCGCTTTTAACGTCCCTCGCGCTACGTGGAAGGCAATTGTTTTCGATATTATTTCCATCTATTCCGAAAGAGGGCACTCGCGGCCGCGGTAGAGTGAGCTGCGTGATAGCAGGACTGCTTAAAACTTCGCTGTCCGGTGAAAGAGAATGCTATCGGTTAACCTTGTACCGCATGAAATGTTTGCACTGGTAGCAAGAATTATTGGCGTTGAACCTTTTCTTTCAACACAATACTGGTTTCGAAAGAAATTTTAACGGAATAAATTGTATAGAACCCTGCTGCTCTCAGGTAATGACGAAGCGTCCAGGGATGAATCTTGCACAATTTAATAGTCATAATAATGTAAATGTAATTGCATCTATGAGTTAATGATGAAAGGAAGGCAACCTTCTGCGGTAACATTCATAACTCCGGTATGGTTTCAAATATAGATGATTATATATATGATGGCTAGACGAACTGGAGAATCAGGGTGATATCGTAATCATATTGATAATGAAGGTAATATTTCAGAAATGTGCGTGCTTGAGTTTAACGAACTTGATTAAGGAAGGAAGTGTATTTACTGTATTTACAAGGAAGTTTGTTACACATCAGCGAAACCACCCAACGAAATTAAGTAAAACTAAGTTTTTCGTAAAATTTGGCACCACCGTAGTGGCATTTAACTAATAGAATTTCTTCCTGGGTGAATGTGTATATATANATTACATGCATTCAGAAAAGTTACATTTAATATAAAAATTTTCAAATATTAATTTTATTACAAACGTACCTATTTGCTCATTTAAAGACAATACAATTTTTATCAAATAGTTCATCTCTAGGTATTTTGGTGAATAGATAGTTTGTTGAGAATTTTTTCATTAACAGTGATTGCGTAAAGCACGCTTTGTTCTTTTCATGTTAACATCCGGCGGGAGAATTGTGGTTGAACACAGGTTCTACTAAACGCAGTAGTATAACATAGGGGTTGGTGTAGAAATAAGGACTAAGGGAAAATAAACCACTCTTGATGTGGAATTTTCTTTTGCCTACTACCAATTGGTTCATTATTCATGTGCCTACTGTTAACCTTACGCATATACTCAAAACCCATAAGTCATCGAATACAAATTTTCGACCTCACAATTTTTCCACCTTAAGAACAATAGGCAACCCTTCAAACAAGTTTGTGGTTTCGTTTTCTCGTGAGCCGTTTCCCTCAAATTTCCCGATATCCATGTCAATGTCTTCCCTACAGCTTCTCTCCACCTGCTGTTGCCCTTCATGTCCGCAAATAAATGAAACATTTCGTGAAGGCGTGAAAACCTAAGCTATCGGTATATCGAATTAAGATCGCGAGGAATGTGGGGGATATTCAACCC
This sequence comes from Ladona fulva, assembly GCA_000376725.2. NCBI lineage: Eukaryota > Metazoa > Arthropoda > Insecta > Odonata > Libellulidae > Ladona > Ladona fulva. The sequence goes on along the minus strand of KZ308230.1, from coordinate 1,437,623 downwards.
CCGAAAACACCGAAGAGAGAAAACGAAGATACACCGGGGGAATTTCGGAGGGGACCACGGTTGTAATTGGATGATTGATGGGGCTCGGAATGGAAGGAGGGAAACTGTGGAGACAGGGAAGGGAATGAAAACACAGGGAAGTAGAGGGAAAAGAGAGAGGAAAGCACGCTAATGCCCAGAAGCCATATCGGTCATCGAAACATGCACGGATTAAGATGCGGAAATAAAGGTTGGAGGGAATGGGACGTTGGTTTCAACGGAACAGAGAAATAAGTGAAGGGCTTAAATTGCGGGAAGGGAAAGTTGAAAATAAGGGGACAGGAGAATAGAAGGGAGAGTGGTTGGTTTCCTGAGTTTCAAAAGTACGTTACCATCCGCATGAATAGTTAGACTTGCCAGGAGGAAGCAGTAAATACTGTAAATCTGCATTTAGTATTTACTTTAAATATGGCTTCTACATTTAATATGTGAGATGTATGTACGTTTTCTTTAACTTTTAAGGAGTTGATGCGGAGGAGGTTAAGTCTGTCACCTGATGTTAGCCATACTGCTGCAAGATTTTAATAAATAAATAAATATATATATAAGAGTAATGAAAGAGTTAATGGGACGGCATTCATCATCTTAAGATAGTAACCCCTTATAATTCTTTTCATCAACAAAAAATGCTTTTGTCATTGATTACGTAAAATAGCTGATGTAAATAAAATAACTTAAATATTTATAGATGATTATATTCTGAGAATTTTAGAAAGATCAGAGATACTTTTGCACTGTAGTATATTAAGGTTAGAAAATGTATTCAGAGAAATATTTCGTTATAACTTAGCTTAGCTCTGAATTGAGTACTTAAAATTTTTAACATATTTCGAATATAGCTAATGTTCAGCTTCTTTAGTCATTTATTACGAGAACGTACATATTAATATTTTTGCTGCAACATTAAGCTACCAACCTTAAAACTAGTATCCATATCAACAACTATAACTTTGAGATTTTGAATATTAAAATAAATAAGTGAAATATTTCAGATGAAATATCATCTCTTAGCTATTTTATTCGAGAAACTAGCGTTGATTTTGTGGTCGTTCTAATTTATAAAACAAACCTGAAACAATACCATTAACAATTAAGCTTAATCTGATAATAAATCGTATTTTATTAAACTTCAGCTCTTCCAGAAGCGTAGCGGATTTATTTATGACAAAGAGTAATGTTCATTTAACTCTTTAGCGTATGGAAAGAAAGAAAAAAGTCACGAATGTTTCAGGTCATCATTTCAAAAATTATTTTTGGGTTCATTCAATTGGTATTTACTCTAATTTATACTATGTGGATTAGGATACGAAAGATTTCGTGACGAAAAAAAAGCAAACGCTACATTTCTCGGGGGTTTTTTAAATGATTTAAAAAGGCATTCAGGACTCATATCGCTATTTATCAGAATTTTCCTTCCGGCTAAAAGTTTAGAATGTTACGCCTTGTATGTGCCAAAGTGATTGCAATTTCCGTATGCATCCATCCAAACTGAATCCGTTTCCACCTTTTTTCCTCTACAAAATGCAGAAAACTATATTTTTTAGATCCCACCGGTGCTTCCAAAATCATTGAAAGATCGTCCGCAGGCCATTTTATCGGGCGCGCGTTTGCGAAAAGTCAGATTGTTTCGGATTCAGTTCAATTTTCTCGCTTGACATCCGAGAAAAATTCAAAATCTCGTTTTCGTATCATTTCCTGCGAATCCCGTACGATAACGTTTATTAGAGTTTTATTTTTTTAAATCCATAGCGATAAAGTTGGACAATATTTTATAGTCTCAACGTTTTTAACCCCTAAGTCTTGCATGTGTCTCCTAACCTATACAGTAATGAAATTTTAATTTCGGAATGATTGTGTGTTCTTGTTAAAAATGGAAACAAAAAGATTAAAAATTAAATTTTATATTTTATTAAAATACTAATGTACCGAATCTCATTTATCATCCAATTCAACGCAAACCTTATGCAAAAACATCTCTCTTTATAGGTCAGAATATGGAATCTGGACCAGTTACCCCATGAAAAATTTTAATAATAGTGTTCTCGAGTTTCGATTAAAAAATTGTAATTAGTTTACTCAAGCATAATGTAATAATTGTAATTTTTATATTACAGAAGATTTATTGCCCCATAAAGTCATTAAATCAGGAATAATTAACTCCTGTGATTATTTTAATATTACTTTGAGGGCACTGTGAGTATTGTCAGCGCTCGTACGTCTTTTCATTGGATTTAGTTTTGGAGATAATAATTTCATGTATTTATTCGATTTGCACGATAAGGTTATAACTACTAGGAATAATTTCAAGGAGAAGATATAAAATAAGAAACTTTTTAAAATCCTTTGATCAACTTTGGAAGAATAGTCGGGTGTTTCAGGATGAACTGCACGTTATGGTAGAGCAGTTAACAATAAATGCCTCAGTATTTAAATACTTTATTTAGGGAAAAAAAATTCACTATTCTTTCTGAGGCTTTATTATATTATAATTGAGGTTAGAAATTCATAAGTCTATCAGGTTGAGACTTTGATATCAAATTATTTATTCACATTTTTCCAACATTATGTTCATTTTATTTTTAACACGACAGATTTTAACTTGTATCTTTATTTCCATATTTTAACTTTATTTTATTCATTTAACACTATCCCTCGGATTTATACATAGATGAACCCTTATTGGGTTTGGGCCCCCCAAGTGGACCTAACCTAAACCCATCTAACCTAGTATGTAGTTATTATGTATATAAAAACAAATTAAGATTAGAGTGTGGGAAAAATCTTTGCAACTGAAAGATTCGTCATACATCATTACATGCATTCAGAAAAGTTACATTTAATATAAAAATTTTCAAATATTAATTTTATTACAAACGTACCTATTTGCTCATTTAAAGACAATACAATTTTTATCAAATAGTTCATCTCTAGGTATTTTGGTGAATAGATAGTTTGTTGAGAATTTTTTCATTAACAGTGATTGCGTAAAGCACGCTTTGTTCTTTTCATGTTAACATCCGGCGGGAGAATTGTGGTTGAACACAGGTTCTACTAAACGCAGTAGTATAACATAGGGGTTGGTGTAGAAATAAGGACTAAGGGAAAATAAACCACTCTTGATGTGGAATTTTCTTTTGCCTACTACCAATTGGTTCATTATTCATGTGCCTACTGTTAACCTTACGCATATACTCAAAACCCATAAGTCATCGAATACAAATTTTCGACCTCACAATTTTTCCACCTTAAGAACAATAGGCAACCCTTCAAACAAGTTTGTGGTTTCGTTTTCTCGTGAGCCGTTTCCCTCAAATTTCCCGATATCCATGTCAATGTCTTCCCTACAGCTTCTCTCCACCTGCTGTTGCCCTTCATGTCCGCAAATAAATGAAACATTTCGTGAAGGCGTGAAAACCTAAGCTATCGGTATATCGAATTAAGATCGCGAGGAATGTGGGGGATATTCAACCCCCGAAAACACCGAAGAGAGAAAACGAAGATACACCGGGGGAATTTCGGAGGGGACCACGGTTGTAATTGGATGATTGATGGGGCTCGGAATGGAAGGAGGGAAACTGTGGAGACAGGGAAGGGAATGAAAACACAGGGAAGTAGAGGGAAAAGAGAGAGGAAAGCACGCTAATGCCCAGAAGCCATATCGGTCATCGAAACATGCACGGATTAAGATGCGGAAATAAAGGTTGGAGGGAATGGGACGTTGGTTTCAACGGAACAGAGAAATAAGTGAAGGGCTTAAATTGCGGGAAGGGAAAGTTGAAAATAAGGGGACAGGAGAATAGAAGGGAGAGTGGTTGGTTTCCTGAGTTTCAAAAGTACGTTACCATCCGCATGAATAGTTAGACTTGCCAGGAGGAAGCAGTAAATACTGTAAATCTGCATTTAGTATTTACTTTAAATATGGCTTCTACATTTAATATGTGAGATGTATGTACGTTTTCTTTAACTTTTAAGGAGTTGATGCGGAGGAGGTTAAGTCTGTCACCTGATGTTAGCCATACTGCTGCAAGATTTTAATAAATAAATAAATTACTAGCGATTACACGTAATTTCACTGAGTAGGTCGGTCATTTAATTTCCATTATTTTTTACTTTAATTTCCGTTTGTTTTGTAATAATGAGAATCATTATTTTTTACAGGTTGTGTACAAATATTAAAAGTACTAGCTTTGGAGAAGGGAACTTGTGGGATAGGAGAAGAAAATATAATCTAATAAACTAAATTACAATGAATTTTGATAATTTTAGTTTGGTCGATTCAGAGGAGATCAATAGTGCATACATACTCGTAATGATATTTATTGGGACAAGGATTAACAGTTACGCTCTAGAGTGATTCCAAAGCTACTGTCAGAGCTGCAGAAGTTTTATACATGAAGTACTGTATTAAAAATTACTATTGGGGAATTTAACTATTGTATGGATTTCGGAAGTATGTAAAGCTTCGGGGATATTAGTTAGTTTCATGAATTTAATGTTCGATGGAGTTTACATTTAATCTATGATTATTATTTCTTTACAATTTTACGTACATTTGAAGTACTGTAGAACCCATATTATAAATGCGACTCTCTGACGTATTTCAAATTGTCAGGGTACCATTTTGGTGCCGTTGTTTTGTGGTTCAACGTTAAGTTAACGTTGTTTCTAAGCCCTCCCGACATCATCTGGATTCAAGAGAATGCTTTTGTACTAATGTGATGTTCACAACTAATTTATCAATTAGCTATTTTAATTAAATTTTATTTCAAAACCACAAACAAGAAACGATTTTCTAGTCTCTTTAACTTTCATTATGATTAATTGAAAAGGCGTGTCTCCTTAATTTAAGTAAACGGGAATCGATGAAGTAATAGGAAACTCCGTAATTGAGATCTGGATAATATGAAATTAAAGGAGAAACACTACGGAAACCGTAATCTAGATTCAGACTCCATTACTGTCCATATTAACGTAAAAATCAATACACCTCGTGTAACGTCCGATAAACTTTAGGAATTTACCTGGGCTTACGGATAATCTTGCGGAGTACTCTCTAGCAAAGGCACATGTAATTAAAAAGGGACAGGTTTTTGAAAGGTGAGGAATATATCAAAGAGGTGTAATATCAGTGGGAGGAGGAAAATCGAGGAAAGAGGAGGGGAAAAGAGAAAGAGGAAAAAGAGGAATGGGGGACAGGTTGGTCGATGGAAATGCCTTTCAGGGCGAGACTTATTCCGTACCCATTTCGTTCTGATGACGTTTCTTCTCCATCTTGCCATCGATCCGCCTTGCAAATGGCATTTCTTAATTCTGGTGGAACGCGGCAAAAACGCTGCCGTCGCGGCGCCCACGGTTTGGTCACCCGGGATTCAAGTTTGGAACTTTTCCATAAAAATTATTACACCCGAAACCCTGGTTTACAGAGAGGGAGATTTTGCGGAGCGTGACAGGAATTCGAGGCAATGGAGCGACGGCTGACGTGTTCTTGATTAATCCATTTTCTCGAGGCTGCTCTATTAAAGTTTTCTTTCACTCTCCTAAAGAATGGTTTTCTTCAGAAACTCGTTCTTATCCTATCCGAGATAGATTCATTTCATGATGAAAAAGAGTTGCATTGAAGACTTTCTTCCTTTTAGATTCCCAACTATTTCAAACTTCAGTTAATTATGTGTTTTTAATGAAAATGTATTTTGGTAGACTTTTTTTTGTCTGTAAGGGGGGATGGAGGTGTCGGTGAGTGAAGGAAGAAAGATGAGAATATGCTTCCACGTTTTTGAACGTGGGAGATAAAATTGAACCATTTGTTCAAAAAATGCTATGCGGAAGTATTTGGTAGTTTTAATGAATTATTTCACGATTTTTATAGATTGACATACTGTTATCTATTTATGCTCTTTCGATAAAAAGAGCATTATAGGGCCCTTAAACTTCATCAGTAGCAAAAGGATGATTTTGCTCCATGCTCTATAATGAAATGTTCTATTCAATATTCATAATCAATTTGATTTGCAATTCATATTCAGTAATAAATATTTAAACTTAGTAGCATACAACCTGTTAGATTTCCTTTTCAATATATTCGGGTATTATATAAGTAGCAAATAGACATGAATTACTTAATGTTTCTATACATTTTGATAAATTATTGCTTTTTATTTTAAATATCGCTTTTGATAGACTTATATAATCTATTCTGATAGGTCACACTTCGAACGATGTTAAAGGGAAGACAGAGCGTTTACTAAGTTTCTGTTTTACTTCGTCATTTGTAACTTTTCGAAGTGCCAAAACGTAATTATTACTAAAACAAATGTAACACTAATCATAATAACAATTATCGAAAAAATAAATATTAACTCCTAATGTCATGAAATTAATTAAGAGAAAGGGGAATCAGTTGTAATATATGTACGGTTGACTAAGAATGGCAGAAGACCGATTTCGTTACTTGAGGGACACCCAAGATTACTTTATATAAGGTGCTTTCTATCGGCGAGGAAGCCATTCAACAAGTTTGTTTGCCCCGAGGAGAAACGGACGTGAAAAAAGTCTGACAGCACCATGACTCGAACCCGGGTCTTTCCTCCAAATCCCGGTTGATTGCACTACCCAATCTTTTGTTCTGCTCAAGAAGCTTAGTGGATAGTGCAAATAACCGGAGATAGGGATACTCGGACCCGAATCCCGGTCCAGTCATTCTTTTTTCATGTCCGTTTTTCCTTGGTAATTCTCTTAGGTGCACGCTTTTGCGTGCTAAGTCACTCTAACATTCTCCTTCAGTTTATTTCTTTATTATTGACAAATACTGATTTTAATTTGTGTACCAATTAAGGATAAGTAGCCTTATCATATGCCCCTCTAAACTCAAAAAGCAAACAGTTATAGCGCTGGTAGACCGACTGCCAGTTGAGGCAGAGTCCACTCACTGCAGCATCCAATTGAATACTGCGGATAGTTATTTCATCTCTGTTATTAAAGGCAGATGTCACATGTGGAGACCTTTTGAACTTCGTGGTGTTCATGATACCTCAGATGCACCGAAATTTTTCTTCGATTTCTGAGTGAATTTTGAGGGTTCGACCCTTTAATTACGAAAATGAGTCAGCCCTTTTGCACGATCTAGTAGTGTGCTCCCGATCGTTAACCTAAATTCTTCGCCCCTTGATCATCGTACCTCTTCCTCTCCTGCTTTCCGCAGAAATGGAAAGATTCGTAATCACATCAAAGTGTAATTTCGGTGCACCTATCGCCCGCAAATATCCTTCCCTCCTTTCCCCCGCGTAAACACAGCTCTCGAATTGTCACAAGTTATTTCTCGTCGGCCGAGAAATGCTCCAGAGACGGCCCTTCGCCCTAATTGGGTTAGCGCGGAAAGGCTGCTCAGCATTTTTACGTGTATGATGGGCGTAAGTTTTTTCGGTCGTTTCATCTTGTTGAAAAACCAATAAATTTGGGAGTGGAAATGGAGGAGAAAATGGAACGGAAGGAGAGAGTATCAAAGGGGATGGAAAATAGAAAAGGACGAGGACATGTGAAAAGGCAATTAATCAAGGCGATTGTTTTTATTTCTAGAATATCGACAGGTCTCGTATTTATAGGGACACTCGAAAAGGTGCCGTGATATCATTAAAAATTCCGAAAAAAAACCTAGGAAAAAGAAAAAAACTGTCTTTGGATTTTATATTCTTAGAAAATTATGTTTTTTTTTTCTTTTAACTATTCCAAGTCATCAATCCTTAAGACAGGAGCCAGAAATAGTTTTTTCTTATAAAGCTGGGATTATATTGTCTCCTATACTTTTAAATCATAAAGTCACGTAATTATAATTGGGGAAATGATCTGTTTATAAGTAAAACGAAGGAAGTCTCTTTCAATTCGCTTATAATTCCACTTTAACCTCGTGGAATATCTCATTATGTTTTCATAGTTTATGCGTCAACTATTTAATTTTCAAGGTGAAGGGTGAAATTGTTTAAAGCATCCGCCCAGAATGTGGAAGATCCGAGTTCAAATCTCGGTCTCGTCGGAATTTTTCCGTCCATTTTTCCTAGGGAAATATTCATTTTTATTTGAGGTGCACCTAACTCACGACACAATAATGTACCATAAACTGTTGTAATGAGCCATGAACTGTCACTATAAAGTGAATAATACATTTTCTCTATAGAAATCAGTAGGTTATGTTGTATGCGTAGTTATGTTTATTTGTAGGTATATCTGTAAGTTGCGTAAGAAGTATTTTCAAATACTTCTCTGGATTAAATGTGACTCTTAGAACTAACCAAAACGCCCATTTTGGCAGATGTGCCGTTGGATGGCCATCTGTAGTTTAGGTCATCCTTACCCAGTGTTTTTATTTTGATACGGATAATAAGTTTTAACTACTTTACTCAATTATCGCGATTAAAGACGAATCCAAAGTAGAAATGAAAATCACACTATTAATTTCGAGATATGTTTGCTGAATGACCGGTTACGGATCAGCTCGAGCTGGTCTTTTTTTTTTTTAAAAGTGTCTAAATAAGTAAACGGTGATTTTTATTTCTACTTTGGATCCATTCCGTGAATCTCCACTCGGTAAAACCTCCCACAATCGATTTTATTTGCGATTAAATATATTTAAAATAACTGTACAAAATAGTGGAATAAGGCTCCGGATTAGGCACTATGAAGAGCAGATTGCTGTTTGTAGACAGCAGATTCCGCATACCTGTCCAAGGATAATATAGCGTCAAGTATCAAACTTCACGAATTGGATACTCTTCATACTTGAAGGAAGACTCAAAGTAGAAATTTAAACTACCATAACTATTCTCAACCTTTAAGGTCTTTAGCAGCCAAAGAATCTAACTTGGTAAGGGACAGAAAGATGAAGCGAATACGTCAGATGTTGTTAGACAAAATCGATGAAAAGTGATGGTCGAGAGTAAATGGGGAGGAAGAGGGGGAGCAAGAGTGGAGGGCAGGAGATAAATAGGTTGATTGATTGATCGAATCTCTCTCGATATGGACGAAAGGGAAGGTGGAGGAGAGGGGAGATAATATAAGAATAGGAGATAGGGTATAATCAAAATAGGAGGTCTAAAAGAGTGGAAGGGAGAGAAAAGTGTTGGGGTTAAGAAGATGGACGAAAGAAAATGAGCTGGGGTATACAGTGGCAGAATGGGGAAATTTAAAGGGAGCCATGCAGGTACGAAAATTAGCTAAAATCAGCCTCAAAGTAGTTGAATTCAACATTTAGTTTATCTTAATGAGGAAAAATAGGGAAGTAAATTAGAATAGTTAACGGAAGATGGAGAGAGAACAAGCATAAAGTATTACGGGAAAAGAACGGAGGCCTTAGTAAAAGAGCTAAGCGTAGATTGAAGAAAAAATGGGAAACATGCAGGAAAGAATATAAAACAAAATTATCTCTGTTAATTTTTATCCCCTTTGCCACAATTTCTTAACTAACCTCAATCATATTTATTTTAATTTTTAAATCTTTCCGCAATCTAACGCCAAAACGCAGCCCTTCCATATAATCTTAAAAATTAGAAAATATTATCATATATTGATTTGCAATTCATATTCAGTAATAAATATTTAAACTTAGTAGCATACAACCTGTTAGATTTCCTTTTCAATATATTCGGGTATTATATAAGTAGCAAATAGACATGAATTACTTAATGTTTCTATACATTTTGATAAATTATTGCTTTTTATTTTAAATATCGCTTTTGATAGACTTATATAATCTATTCTGATAGGTCACACTTCGAACGATGTTAAAGGGAAGACAGAGCGTTTACTAAGTTTCTGTTTTACTTCGTCATTTGTAACTTTTCGAAGTGCCAAAACGTAATTATTNTTAATTTACGTAAATTTCTTACAAAAATTATAAGAACTGATTATCCCCGTGCACTTATATGGGATATTTCATGAAATCAACATTCAACAATGGCCTTGGTCGTCAAAAAGATGGTTTGTTTATTTCTCAAAAATTTTACGAATTTTCCGTGTTCTTTATCGAAATCCTAGAAAGTTCGGATCTATATCAATATTTCACGACTAAAATAAGAATTTATGATCATTTTCCTTTCTTGGGACACACTTCTCAAATCCGTAGGACGATAGTTTCTAATTTAATTATGTAAAAGAAACAACCTCTGCAGGGAACGAAAATCTATTTTACGTACATTTCTTATGGTAAAGTATGGGATAACTCATGAAATCAATGATCAACAATTGCTTTGGTCGTCAAAGGGATGGGTTGTTTATTTCCGAAAA
>KZ308230.1:1345696-1427003 GCA_000376725.2 Ladona fulva | reverse complement strand
TATATATATATATATATATGATTTGCAGTTTATATCAAATGAAAATTGACAATATTTATTGATCCCTCCTCTCAAAACTCACCATTTACCCTATTTATCAGCCGTAAAGGCGGAGTAATTAGCGTGCTAACGTTCCCAAAGTCCCGTATTCGAGTCCCGGCTGATCAATCAATATTAATAATTATTAAAATGGATATAACTGGGATCATCTTTTTGTTTCCGATAAAAAAATTATTATTGTATACATCTTTACAGGAAGTTCTTCAGTCAAAAGCTCGCATAACTTCCAAACTACAAATTTTATAAAAATTAACAGCTAAGAATATACATTATTTAAAATACATTAACATACATTCACTTTGTGATAAGAGATTTCTACATATTTTTCCAAATTCCTTATTTGTTTTTGGTAATGGCTTGAAGAGCTCTTTAGGTAGCATAAATAAATGAGTAATGTCTTCATTTTGAGCAATATTGAGATTTCAATTTTCCTCTGATGATCCTCCTCTATTGAGGCTTTTATTCTCTAAATTCCATTTGGTCCATCGTCAATGTAAAGTAGATCTGAGCGCTAAACAATGCTAAAAGGTAATTTAAATTGTAAGAGAACAGGAAAAATTAATTGTGGATTTCAAATACCCAAGTATCCGCAACTGGAGAAAACTCGCAAAGAAGGGAGGTGAAAAAAATCTGCACAAAGTTAGTGAAAGTAATAACTAAAAGATGCTAAAACAGGTACCTTTATAAAAATAGAAATAAAAACATGGTAAAAATAACAAACACTCGAGTAATATACACGACAAACAGAATTCCCAGTCAAAAATGCACAACAAAATAATATAAAATGTAATTAATGTGGGTAGTAAAATTTTATGAGACGTCAAGAAAATCCAGCGAAAATAAAAACGATAGTATAAAGCGTGTGTGATCGAAGATAAATTAGTGATGACACATTTTATAGTTAATAATATTCACATTGGATTGATGGTTCAAATCAAAAATATCACAGAAAAATACAAATAAAATGATAGTTGCAGCATTAGAATTATCGAAAAACACGCATTCCATTTTGTGAATTAAATTCATATTTGCGGCAAAGAGTAGGCCAAAGATAGGGTCAAAGCAAAAGAGGATGACTCGAACGAGAATGAAGAGAGGTAGAAGACATAAGGAAGAGGGAATAGAAGAGTGTGTGTGAGGGAAAGAGAATGAGAAAGGGGAGAGAATCTCTTTGGGGGCAGTGGCGTGACCAGAAGCCGCTCCATTGAAATTCGATTCCAACTAACCTCACGTCATAATAAAGGAAGCTAAGAGTTTGTGGCAGATAAAGCCCATTTTGGAACGCCGATTTGCTTTTGCGGCGGAATATTATTCATTCAATTCGAGTTCTCCAAAAGTTCTCTCAAAGCCAAAATAAATTCTAACCTTTCGCTACATATCTGACGAAATAAGTATGGCAATAATTATCCTCCTGTTACTCGATGGACGCCTTTCTGTTGGGTAAACTGGTTGATGTGGAAGTGAGAGGTTTAATAGATGTGGTAAGAGGGTGGATAGAAAGTTAAGCTTCCTTTACAAAATTGTAGGTAAATATGTTTCGAAAAGTATATTTTCACATAAAGTTTTGTTTTGTTTTGAACGAAGATATTATAGAGGATTTGGGGTGTTGAATGGGTTGAAAAGTGGAGTGAGTATTAATTGCCTCAGGAACTTTAGCCTGTCCGTTATTTCTTTTCCTTAGAAATAAAAACAAAATTACAGTGAAGTACTTCTGAATCTGATAAAAGAAAAGTGTGTCGTTAATCCGTTTTAACAGATTGCATGACGTGTTCAGGTATCACAGGAGCCTCTTCATTCAAAAAGGAAGAAGCAAGGCTTGACAATATCTCCAACATTTGATTCTCTCTCGTTTTCCACTTCAATCCTTTTGAAATATTTTTGTCTTGCGAACTAGTGTTTCTTCGTAAAAATGGAAAGGTGCAACTTTTCAGTCTTTACATTATGGAGACAGAATCATAGCAGAAGTCATGCTAGTATGAATTGATAGAATGTTTCCTTCATATCACAGATTGATATTTCCACCGTTTTATTAATTAGATTCCATTGGAATTTACCATAAAGACGATATTTTGTGCCTCAAATACGCAGTACTGAAGAATTCGTCAACTGCGGTATTGTTCGGGTGGTAAAGGAAAAGTATTAGTAGGTTTTCTGGAAATGTAATATTTGATGCGTGCTTCACATCGTGAAAAATCCTTAATACTCGTCATAAAAGAAAGCTAATGGAAAGTTAGTCAGATTAAAAAATTTATTTTGGAACTATTTTTGCTAGATGTAGATTTAGGCTGAACACTATCTCAGCTCAAACAAAACCTTTCGCCTAGTTCGTAGCCAATTCATAAATCCTTCCTTCTCCATAGCCTTTTATTTGTTTTTTTTTCTTTCACTCTCTTATCCGGAAACCGGGGATTCCTATCTTTCCTTTTCACACCATTCCTTTCAATTCCTCCTCCTCCCTCCGTTCACATAAATATAAATCTGTCGATACCATTCCAAATCAGTAAGCGCCAGGTGACTCCGAAATCAATGGTGCATTTGTATTTCTCCTCACTGAGAAAATAGTCGTATAATGATTCCCTTATTACATAAAGTTTTATTTCAATCGCTGATAAATAGAACTATTATTTATTACATTCATATTAGTGGATTACGTACACCTCTTTTCTTTCGTAATCTGGCTCTTGTTTATTTAAAAGTAATATCGACATAATACATATCTTTCACTATATTTTTTTCATATCCATTAAATATATGTCTACTACAAGAATTGATAAACGTGATATACTTAAAGCACAAGCGAAAAGGAATCCACTCAACTCATATAACGGTCGAACTTAATGATGAGCAAAATAAATAACCCTATAATTTTGGAATTTTAATTTAGATTACAGTATCTTCTAATTAATTATATACATGAGATTGAAATATAGGAATCTCAAACGTTCGAGACAAACTCGTCATAATGTACTAAGAGAAAAACGGTTTGTAATTTCCTTTTCTCTTAGTTCAGTATGTCTTTCCACGAAATCGGCCAATCATTAGTTGGCTTAAATCGAACCAAATCTCTTAGTGTATCGAATTATATCTTCATTATCTATCAACTTACGATGAGAAATCTTCGAAGTTAATACTTTTTCTCTGATACCTATTGATGCTTTAAGGTAAAGCTTGAACCCCTCAGAAGTCGAAGCTAATTTTCTATCCGTTATTAGATCGATCCTCATTCATGAAATGATGGGCTAACATACTTTTGGCAGAGATAGCCTGTTTCGTAATTTGAGCCCGCCCCAGGAAATTCGGTGCTTACTTTGACATTTTTTACATTAAAGATCGAAACTCTTCCAGGAAAAAAAGGATAAGAACCAGTCCCAGAAAGTAATCCAAGAAAGCCTTATCCTTGCAAGGACCAGCAAATGGAAGGAGAGGCGTACGGGAGCAGTTTTTAAAGTTGACTCCTCCGCATGTATGATAATAGGGAAACTGAATTCCGCAGTTTCCCCTTTTAATCCCATTTGTCATGGTGTGTCATTTTTTAGCAGAGCGTTTCATTTCGTTGTTTCTTTTTCCTCCTCTAATTTTCCGCCAGTTCGTTCAATGACGAGGGCGATTTTGCTCGAAATTAAGACGAGAGAGATCTTGGAATAAGAGGAAAAGTTTACGGAGAGAGAAAAATCCTGAGAGAGAAGAGACGGGGTATAAAAGGAAATGGCGGATTGGGGAGAAAAATGGCGTCGTTATATGGAAGTGGAGGAATTGGTAGAGATTGAAAGGAGAATGGAGGGCAGGGTGAGGGATGTTGATCTGAGGGAGTGGGTGATTGAGAAAATGGAATGGGAGAAGCTGCTAACCAGCGGGCGTGGGTGGCTGTTTGGGGACTCACAAAACACTTAGTTGCAAGTGGCGAGGGAGAGAGTGGAAATGGCCTTCCTTCCTCCGCTGTCAGCCGCTTTATAAGAAATTGCTTCAGAATATGGCTATCTTCTCAATATCATTTAGCGCATTCGCCCCATAGCGTTGGTGATATCCCAGAAGACCTTCCATTTAGGGGCGCACAACGCAAATCATATTATCGAAGCCGCCCAGGACTTTTCGCACTTTTATTTACATTGTCCACGATTTCTTCACAGCATTGGACTAAAAACGTTTACTACCCGAGTAATGGTAGGTTAAATTTCAATTGTGAGCTCATTTTATCCATGGATCTGTTTAAATCACTAAATTATCGTATATAACTTATGACTTAATTAAAAAAACTCCTTCCGGTAACCGTCCAGAGACACACGGACGTAAATTGAACGACGATTTTTCATCGTCGTATGTTAAGTGTCTAAATTGCGAACAAATGTATTCGAAGAGATGTTTAATAATGGCATTAAAAGTGAATTTCAATTTTGAATACCCAAAACAGCAGCATATTGTTTCTTTAAAAATATATTAATATCTATTCCATCATCCGTAATGCAACAACTGATCTGAAGGAACTTATTCCCTTTTTGAAGGCTTCAGTTTCTTAATGTATTAAAGAATGCTACATAAACGTGTAAAACCCAGCTACTAGTAGTAGCGACCAATTCAACGGCTAAACCTTCTGTAAGAGTTGTTCAGTGAGATCTTTTTGGTGGAACCACAAGTCAAGTAATAGAAAAATTTGATGCAATTATGGATTATGAAGCGTCAATCCAAATATGAACTCAAGACATAAAAATTACAAAAAATATGTAAAACGTATTTTTTATTCCTGCATTTTCTTATATCGCTCACACATATCGCTCTTTTACAGTATTAGCTCATCAGTAATAAATATGAATGCTTTTGTACGGCTTAATTTTTACTAAAATAACCCCAGAATTCAGGACGAGCTAAATGAAATGGTCAGCAGATAGAAAACAAGGAAGAGAAAAAGCCAAAGATCTGACCTAGCCTGAATTCGAATTGGATTATCTCAACAGTAGAGCTACCATGAAAGAACAATCTCCTTCGATAGGGGGCTTTCGATCGTTAGAGAAAAAATATTTATTTGGTAAAGAATAATATGAACGCAGATAAGGAAGGACTAGGTATGTTTTTATGGATTCTTTCGGAAGACATTTCAACGAAAAATAAGACAGGAAGGAGCAGAGGTTTGTGATAGCAAAGGGATAGTATCGGAATAGAAATCCTTGGAGCTGAATGATACTCCGCTTTCAATCTATTTTGAGCGGTTGATGGACAGGTATTGGTGGAAAGAAGGGATATGACTTCTTTTGTGTTGGCTACGTACGGGAACATTTTTAGCCTCGACCTCCCGCGGTGTTTTTATTCCACATTTTCCGAACGCTCATGTTCAGCGAGCGTATGGAAGAGTATGAAAAATAGATTTTAAAGTTGACGTATCTAAATGCATTCAAATGACGACCTGCGTTTTTGTGCCAGGTCACCCAAACAGTTCTTTTAGCTTCATGATAATGTAATTGCTTTGAAAAGTATTTTAATAGAATTCAATTTTCGTTTACCCGAATCCTATGATTGAAGCTAAAGCAATCGCAACCCCAATTATTGACAATGGTAGAATTAATGTTACCCTTCCATTAAGTTTCCACTTTTTCAGATAGAAGGTATATGGTATGATTATTTTTCTGTTTAACAAAGGATATATTTTGGTTAAAAATATTAGGTCACTAACATTGAAACTTTAATTTTTAACGATTTCAATCCTCTTTGCATGCCTATGTGCTTTCGCTCACGAGTTTCAATCTATTTGAAATTAAAAATGAATAAGTTAAATATTAGAGCTCGCACATTCAGGTATGGAAGGAATTACGAAAGAGCCATTCATTCGAAAAGGAATGCAAGGTAATTATAATTAAAATGTAATATTTAGGATTAAGCTCAGTTCCAATCTTTGAGTTTTCTGTTTTATCCTAGTATTCCTTAAGTATTTAATTTATAACTTATAGTTCTCAGATATTCGCCTCAGACAGGTATCATCAAGATGTACAGTGTATAGTTTTGCATAGATAGATCTTGTGTATAGGTCGACCCGAATTTTTACTTAAAATTTCCATTTTTTACGTATATCGTGTGTCAGTCGACCCTTGTATTTTTTGTAAATATGAAGTACTTAAAAGCTACTTCTAGTCGATTAATTTTTATTATAACGTGGACGTGTAAATAAGGTGTATTTTTAAGTAACAAGGACTTAAATAGATGTAATTAAACGTTATTAACTACAACTTTGAGCGGTAATTGGGAGATCCGGGTTCGAGTCTCGGTACCGTCAGACTTTTTCATGTCCGTTTCTCCTTGGGAATTTTCCTAGGTGCACGACTAATCGTGCCAAGTCACCTAAACCCTTTTCCTTAAGTTATATAAGTTAACAATAATTTCGTATAATTTAAGATATGAGACATTATGACAATGTTTTTGCAAGCTTCAGATGCTATGAAGCCTGTCAGATTCGATCTCTCAAATTTTGGCACGTATAATCGATATATTTCATCCTGATGATCCATTAGAAACTTTAATCACATTTTATCCTATCTATCAATTGTAAAAGTGCTATTCACCTACTCATTTTTATGGTCATTTTAGACCATTGAGGTGTGTGTAGGGGTTGAGAATTATTTTCAATTAAGATATAACTAAATATCATTTATTAAAATAATAAAATAATATTTCGAGTAAATATACGCGATACACGAAATAAAGATGTTTAGCGAAGTTTTTATTTCGAAAGAGGTGGAATTTTCTGGATGACCCTCGTACTTCTCGCGTGCGTAGGTCGACCCTAAATATTTTTCGTTGAAATTTTGTAGGTCGACCTTTACACGAGTGCATATGGAATTCAGAATACTTCAAATATGTACCCTAAATATTTGGGACATTTCTCCGTCCATGCGTTTTCTTAATTTGAACTCTGGGATGGTGGATTTGAAGTATGAGAGGGCTTTCATGAATTTTATTCAAATAAAATAACGCCTATGAGATAATTTTGTCAATCCTCCCGAGGAGTGGTACTTGGTCGGTTAGATAAACTTTAACATTGCAGTTTGAAATGCTGTGTGTTGCACTGGAAGGTTATTACTAATGTAACTCTTCGTCAGTCCATTCGCCCGTCGTAATCGCATTTCCGCGTCTGAATCCTCAGATCTGCCTTCTGTTTGAGTGCCGACGACTTCCCACAGCTCCCGGGTAAAACATAGCGGAGCCATTCAAGGTGATTCTTAATGCAGCGACTTTTGCAACTCCTTAAGGCGCACCGCGTTCTTTACTTACACAGTTATATCCGCGCGGATCTGAACACTAGAGAGAGCACATGCTCAAAGTAAAGCCGACGTTTTTTTCCCTCGCATCCGAGTCTTGAGAAGAACTGTTTCTGGTACTCCCAGAGGAAACGTAGTCTCGGAGCCAATGCGCCAAATTTTCTCTTCCGGTGAGGTGATTTCGGGAAAATCCCGCTTCATCCTCGTTTCGGCAACGGTCTTCGAAAGAGATAAAATAAATAAATAACATCTTTAGGCCCCCGGATAACCAAGTGGGTAACGTTTTCGCCTTTGGTTTAAGAGTTTCCGGCTTCGATTCCTGGTGAGGGTCCACATTTATTGGTGCTCACCCAATGCCGTGATCAGAGGAGCACCTAGAATTTGGAGGGGGGTGGCTTAACTTAAGGATTATAACCAATTATGTAACTCTTGAAATAAGAAAGCATCGCCAATAAATATGTATTTTAAGAGTAAAAATATTTATTAATTAGGTCCTTGAGAATTCGGTTCTGAACGAAATATTTGAAGAAATTTTGGGGAGGGCCCAACCAAAGCCCGCCAGCCACCCCCCTGGGTGCGCGCCTGGGCGTGATTAATGTATCTATAATCCAAATTATCTCAATAACTGAATTGATATGTCAGGATCGTATTTGGTATGGGCATTTCAACCACTAGAACATTGGTGAAAATCTTGAAATGAATAGTAAAATGATGAAAGTTCAACGTTTATTCAATGTTAAAGTCAATTCTAAAATCAAATTATGAAGTGAAAAAACGCGACCATTTGTTGTCGGAGTTTTCAGAATAGCTATCAATGGGTAAAGGAATTTAGAAATAAGAAAAGAGTGGAATGATTTTTCTATTCAGCACATAATCCGAGAATTGAAGGAAAGGAAGTAAATAATAATTCTTAAGGAAGAGGAGTCCAGTGAAGCTCAGCCATTAATAGACTGCGTTGGAATCGGTGCGCTCACCACCTATCCCAGCATTGTTGTTGTCTGGTTACTTTGATAGTTGACAGAAACGAATGATTTATTTAATGACGACTTTATTTAAGGGAGAGGGATCCCGAGAAATCTCAGTCGAGATACCGAGAAATCTCGGTCGGGATTCCGTGAAATTTCAATCTTGTTCCCGAGAAACCAGCCGAAATTCGGAGAAACGAAGCTTTTCCATCCAATCATCTCCACGTGTCCGCCTAGCGCAGTCCAGGAAGGATAACACGGGAGTTAATTTTGCGAAAAGCCGTGTTATTATTGAGGAAGGTGGGAGAAAATGATGTAGAAAAAATCCTATTGTGCGCTTGATGCCGGGATTATCCGGGCGAAATTTTCTCATCCCGGTCTTTTCTATCGTGAATGGGCGTGCGAATGCGGGGTAGGAGGTCGCTCAGAGGGGTGGGCGATCTTTGAGAGGGGAGTAAGGGATCGAAGGCGGCTGACCTGAAATCACGCCGGTGCTGTGAGAAAATGGGGCTAATGAACGAGGTCAAACGAAAGAGTAGGAAAGCGTGGAGCAACGAGGGGTTAGCTCATGCAAGGAAAGTGATCTGTCCGAAGGAATTCGGAAGTCGATTCTCATTTGTCGCTCGCATGCACGCGACGCTGTTGTTTCCGTGATGGAAATTACGTTTGTGTTCGAAATGGGCTGCCCTCCGCGTAGATTCCGTGTGATTCGTTGTTAGAAGGTATGAATGTCTCCAAATGAATTTGTCGGAGTGTTATTAGGTTATCGTGCATCGGATTTTCAGTATACGCTGCGGTGTATGTCTATCGTTAGTTTCTAAATTATTAATAATAACCCTGGTTATTTTTAATATGTTGCATATTATTTTTATAGGTCGCATGCAACTTTTGTCGAATGATACTTTTCTTGAGAGGGATTCATCCTTTTAATTCAACTATTACTGAAATACCCCGGGTAGCTTTCTGATTTAATATCTGCAAGTAAGGTTTAAAACGATATCGGATATTTCAGCTATCGGAAATCGGAGGTGCTATCAGAGGTGGAAAATTTAACCGAGAGTCTTTAGTGTTAAAAGTGAAAGTAGCACAAGATTGATAGAGGAACTTTATATTTATTCTTCTTAATATTAATAGAGACAAAGTTGTTTTATCAATCATGTATTTTAAGTTGAAATTCCACTAAGCTAAGGCCGATTTGATTGATTCTTTAAGGGATTGCAATGGCTATTCATATTTTAGTTTCAAGATACTTGTACGTAAATTTCTTCCAATTGAAATCCGAATGAAACAAATTGGTTGAAAAATGTGCCAATCGTCTCACGAATTTCGACCGCAGAACCTTATCACCACTTTCTAACGTAACTATATACAACCACAAACAATGATTCGCGTCGAATAGTTGTAAAATTTCACGGCAGGATAGAAAGAAAAACAGGAAATATCTGGTGGAACATTTTCGTTTACAGAAAGACGCAGCTTTGGGAGTGACTTTAACCTATACAAGGATAAGTGAGGAGCATGTGATAGTATTGAAGTGATGAGGGAAGAAATAAGGGGGAAGAATAAAATCAATGAGAAAGTGAAAATAGGGTGACAATGAATGAGAAATGAACTTAGGTATGCGATGAGCTTCGAAGGATAAGGGGAAGTTATCAAGATAAATTATAGGATAGGTAATGTGATGCTTGTAATAGTATTTTGTTAAGGGAACATTTAGAGTAGTATATTACCGATATTATAGCGGCAAAAAAGGAGTAGTAAAATATCTACCTTTTCGTAGTTTCAGGCAAAACATTTCTTCAAAATCAGATGAATTCAAAAGTTCGGCAACTTAACAAAGTATTTTCAATCTAATTTGCTCCATTAAATTAAATAGCTTCCCTATCTGTGACATGAGAATGTTTATTTGAATGCTCAAGAACATTGTTTTTCTTCCCAAGAAGTAACCAAGGCTCCTAATCAAAAATTCCCGAACTAACAAAAGTTCAAATCGCCCGGAAGTTAACGCGGAGAAATAGTTTCAAACTCGAGCCCGAACTCCATTCTTGATATCGCTGGAGAATCGATGCCTCCCGAGTTAGAACTTGGGCTCAAGACTTTCGTCCTCTGGAGATCAGTCGTTGAATCGTCCTTGTGGCGTGCCATATTACGGCCCTCTGAAGCAATTCCGAATCCGGGGCGGCTGCTCATGGATATTGAAATAGGAAACGGAATTAAATAGAACCGAGAGAAATAAAAGGAGCGAGCGGAGATCCAATGGCAGAACCCGTGGAGAGAATTAAAGCCTGGAGGTCACAAAGAAATGTAAATTATTTTGGCTGAAGGCGGTGTGGTAAAGTAGAAAATATGGCAGAAAGCCCAAAGACGAAAAGAGGAAAAGGGAAAGAAATCGGGCGCTTTAATATAGATTAATCAGAAGGAGCGGATCGAACGAAGGTAGTATTAATCTACACATAAGTTCTTGCCCAGGGTGGCGCCGAAACGTTTTGCGCCTTGGGTGAGGCGCAGTACAGCAAATTTTATTCCGAATTCAATTGCCTTGAATTTGGTCGGGATCATACGAAAACGGCAGAGAGTACAACGTCTCTAAAATGAAATTTAACGACTGTTCGAAAATTCGGGTACCTCACCATCATGTTCATTACCTGCCAATCACCTTTCGGATTGGATTATACTAACCCGAAGGTGTTCATAATTATTTTTTTCATTATTATCGTATTCTTCGAGGAGAAAAGGATATATATATCGACCAAGGTAACAGGACTTCTCCTGATATCTATCACGTCTTCCAATAACGTGCGCACCTTCTCTTGAAAGGGTTTCAGGGAAGGACTGAAAAGAACACGGTTGCGAGCAGGCCTGCTTAAGATGAAAAGGAAGAAAATAATCAAAGAAGGAATTGAATCATTGAGGGAAATAATCAAAACCGGGAACTAAGACAACAAAAGAGAAAATAATTTTTTCTCCAGATATAACTTTCGATAGAAAGGTGGAATACGAAATAAACGCGGAAATGATCTCCTTTTATCATTTATAACACCTCTTCTTCCTTATTTCCTCTATTATCTCCTGATAATGAGGCCGCTAAGATAATGGAATCCGCAAAAGAATTGCTCTCCATTTTTCTCTTGCGGCAACTTCCTCTTCAGCATAGCCACCCGGGACCTCCTGCTCACGAGGCTTCTTCAGAAACCACTAATTTGGTGGAAAAGAAAGGGGCGAGATTAAAAAGGAGTACGTAGGTGTCAAGGAACTCTGAAGAGACATGGCTAAGGTTAGAGGGGTGACGTAGACGGAGTCGGGAGCTGAAAAAAGGAAGGGGTGTCGAGGTTGAGGAATTAAGACATCGATGTAACAGGAAAGACTTTTTTCCTGAGATGTAGGCAGTTGAAGAGGTGGCGCTCACGGAAGACAGATGAACAGAGACAGCCTGAAATGTGACTTTTATTAAAAGGGAGAGGAGAGAGACGGAAATATCAGTGAATTATCACTCCCACCTTTAGACTTGTATCCTTCCGGAAACAGCTCCAGGGCCAGTAGATATTGACTAGAGTGTGTCCCTTTAACCACCCAAGTACCAAGTTTCCTTCCATGTATCCATTTTACCTCCACGTATCTCTTTTCACCATCAGGTTTTCCTCTATTCCTCTCGCGAAGCCACCTAAAAATAGGCGAAGTTGGTATTTATTAATTCCTTGTACTTATGTTAGTTCAACTTAGCTGGAAGTGGCTGATGTTTTCCTCGTTAATTTAGTTCTCGTAGAATTGGATGAGGTCGTTCAGGACAATCAATTTTTCCTATAAAATTTTATACTTCATACTTTGTGTGAATTAGCACTTTGCGATTTCTTCTTCAATCTGAGTGTAAATAATTTATGTGGAGAAGTAATCCAATATTTACTAATGAAAGCTTAGCCAGTAAAGGTAAAAGTCATACTGAGTTGCTTGAATTTCCAAATCCAAGCGTGGCCACTCAAGATATTTCTTTCCTGGTTACGCGCAAACATAATTAAAAACCACCATTAAATTTAACCAGAGCGTACTACAAAATTTATTATTCTAGCGCTGTGATTATACGAGTAGACCTCTGTCTGCATTCGCTAGGAAAATATAGAATACTGTAATTAAGATTTTTCAGGGTTTTGTAAGCACTAAAACAATGGGATGCTCTTTGGGGATCGACTAAGAGAGCTGTCGGTTGCAATGGCAGTGAAAAAAATGAGTTAAGCTTTTGTGATATAAAAAATATCACCTTTGAGAGCTCTGTCGAAATAAAAATTGTAGGACAAATAAAAAACGGGAACCACTTTTCTCAAGGAACTAGATTCTGTTTAACATAAAAAAACACTGCAAAACACAACACACGAACAAATGACTAGTTTCGATTCATGAACGTCATCCTCAAGCCATGCCATTTTTTGGGTTTTTGTTTGTGCGTGTAGTTAGCAGTTTTTTTACATTAAATAAGATCTAGTTTCATGAGAAAAGTAACTCGACAGTGAGCAGAATTAATGAAAGAATAATTAATGGTAATCGGGTTGGTTTTTATCGATTCCGTATTTACCTTAATTCTTCAGTAAGACCATTTAAACCGTCTGCGTAGCTGAATTTAGGCGAGAACTAAGTACTTGTTTCGCATTAGTGTGGCGACGACAGTAGTTCATCCCATTAGGTACATTTGGGCTGAAATACACTACCGTGGATGCTGAAGGGAAAGCAGTAATAAGAATCACGCGAGAAAGAGACGTTTTAACAAGGCTCTTTCCACTCCTGCGTCACCTGACATCGTGTATGTAGCGCTTGCATGAACATTTACGCGATCTCATTTTAAATCCTCTTGAATAATTGAATCATTGCGCATGGCACGAATTTCTGGCTCTTTTACGGCTGTCATTTCGATTTAAGTAACCTGTGAGGGGAGAGCATTCTGGATTATTTTGAACACGCTGCAGCCATCTCCCGCTTGAGGCAAATTCTCTTGCTTTCCCTTAATGGATCCCGCTCTAGCGCGAACATCGCTTCGCGCTTTCCCGCCCCGAAAGAATAATCTCTTCCGTCTCTACCGCTTCTGTTCTCTTTTTTCCAAGTTTTCCCAATAGGCGTCATTCCCGTCGCCTCTGCTATTTATAGCGCAGGAATTAATTTCCTTCGAAAATTTACATTACCGGTAGGCTTTGTTTCCTCGGCCTCTCTGACAACTTTAACTAATCCGACGCCGTATTTGTGGGGTTCGTTTCCACGAGGAAAATTTGTATTCCGTGGACGGAGAAAGGGACGGTTAAAACTTCTAAAGGGGAGAAATTTCTGGCGGAGTGGCTTTTTTGAGCTCTACCCGTTCGAAAAAAGGCAATCCGAAAACGGAATCTTAAATAAAGCTTAGCCTAAAGATTCATGGGTTGCATGGGCGTTTAAACGGCTAAAAATCACTTGTATGTGAATAGGGCTCCACTCGCATGCACTTGAAGATACATAGAAATAATACTTCTACATTTATCACAGAATATTTTTATTGACCGACCATGGAACCACAGGGTCATTTTATTGAAATAAGATTATTCTGTGGTAAAGCAAGTATAAAAATATTCTGTGGAAAAGTAAAACTGGACCATGGTCGTTCAAATAAAAATATTCTGTGGTAAAGGTAGAAGTATTATTTCTATTTGTCTTCAAGATGGAAAGCTACCAAAAAGTCGGGGCCAAGCTATTGGATTCTATTTTCGCATGCACTTCTCAGTATTTTACTATAAATATGAAAATTTTTAGGGCAAACGCTATACAATTCAGATGGGTGAATAAGTAAAGAAGTAACGTTAGTAATGATATGTGTGAAGACATACCTTGAAGACAAGAGGGCATAATACCATTATGACCCGAGGGAATTAATACCATCATGTAAACAATGATGGTATTAATTCCTGAAGTTGATATCAAATCTATGCAATCGTAAGTTTCTTGTTAGAACGATACGAAATGTTAGTTCGGCTTATTAGAAGTTTAAAAACACTCTTTAGCCGATTATAAACCTCTAATTCATAAACAGCCTTGATCCAACCTTCTTAGGTTAGACTTAGGTGTTCCAACCGACTTAGGCCTCCCAATTCATTTTCTTATTTCTTATAATCCAAATTACTGCTGCACATTCGTCGTACTGTGTATTCTCTGTTCTCCTTTGTTGGCCCAACCCCGTGGCTTCCCTTGCTTCGCTCGTTCCGTCGTCTCTCTGGTGTCTAACGCCTAGGAAGTGAAACATCATTACTTTTATAATACAAAATCTCTAATTAAAGGAGATTAAATTGATTCTTCCATTGATTCGTTTTCCGCTAAAGATTATTTAACAATAGCGGTTGCTAAAGGGACGATTTTCAAATGGCGGTGAATTTTAGTAAATATTTTAATTTTTATCAATGTTTGTTCTTTGGATTTTGCGTCGAACGCATGATTCAATGACAGGCATGAAAACCTTTATTCACAATCCTTTCTTTTGTTACTTATGCTGACTTAAGGCTGCCATAATTTTTGCAAAGGAAATAAACTTAGGTAAGCGATAAAAATGAACATTAGGTCCATTTCTCGCGGAGATTGACGTGAATGATCCGGAGTCGAACCAGACTGGAGATGTGTTGGAAGTAACCTATTAAGTATGTGTGGAATTACGACAAGTTTTGTTTCCATCATTACGGCTTTTCATATAGAGGTAACGCATTAGCATATTGACTGTATAGCCTATTAGTATATCTTCGGAGTGTCGACATTTCATGATGTGCAAAATTTGAAAGCTGTTTATTTTCTCAAAGCGCTTGAGCGTCACATCAAAACGTTGGATGAAAGCTTCTCATTTCTGAGCTAATCTTTTTAAATGTTTTAAGCTAGAGATGAGGAATCTGTGGCCTTTTCGTCACTTTCAGACCCGTCGACATCTACAATGTACGTACTCTGCAAGCCACCTTTCGGCGTGCGACATGGTGACTATGAATTTACTTATGCAATCGATTACTTTCGCGTATCGTTCCCGAAAAAAATTACTTCTTTAAGCGGCTTGTTCTGGTATCAATTTGCCAGATTTTTCTCGCGGTATCAGAACGGCCTATGTGACAAGGACACATAATATCGGTTTCACCTTCTAAGAAGACACTTCATATGAATTTATGAAGTAAATTAGGTCTTTGGTTACATCTTCGATCTTCTGAAGATTCCCATCCTGAGTCCAGAAGCATCTTAGTAACACTCACTGACGAAAGCATTTAAATAAGTTTTCTCGAGTATAATTTCCCACGCAGGAAAAAAGAACAAACATTTGTAGCTAGAACAACTAAGCGGTGAAATAAGCAATGCATTGTCGATGTTTAAATGCAGGATATTCACCACTTTAGCTCCGACTGATGATTTCATATACGGCAGTATGGTTTCTACTGCTGAAAGGTACATGCGACTTTTCGATAAAAGAAAATTCCCCACTCTTCCTGTGTGATAAGAATGCTATTGAAGTTTGAAGAATTGTACGAAGATCTCGTGGGATGAGGATAAGGTATTGTGCTTAAGGAGAGTATGAACGAGGTACACACTGTGGGAAAGGAAAGCGTTGAACCATAGATTTCCAACACTGCTTCCAGGGAAACTCCTCACACGTCTCTCCTCGCATCACTTTTCGCCGTTTTTTATCCCCCCTCGGAGAATTCTCTGAATATCGAAGCGGGGAATAGGAAGAAATCCTCTCTGACGTATCACCTCCGGGGAAGGGATGATAAGAAAAAAATTAGCGGCTGATCACTCGAATGGGAAGGAAGGAAAACGGGTGAAGGAAGCAGAAGAGGGGAGGAGGAGAAAGGAGAGAGGGAAAGCACGATGCTGGAATAGTGAGAAGGGTTCTTAGAAATGAAAGTCCTAGGAAGAAAGGAAGGAACTGAGGAAGAGAGAGGAACTTGGGGAGGAGCTGAGAAAGAAAGACGGGGAATGATGGATGGGGGTAAATGTGAGGGAAGATAGGAAAGGTAGAAGAGATTACATTGAAAGAGAAGGAGAGAACGGAACTGAGGAGGCAGTCAGAGGGGCTTGAAAATGAGATTAAAGTAGTGACGGGAAATAGAGTACGGTAGAAATAGAAGGGACTAGAGATGTAATTTTCAAGTAATGGTAATAAAATACGTAGTCACAAGGAACATTTACGAGACCATCTTACGACTTACACCTCACTAATACAAAAAGCAAATTTTTGATGGAGAAATTGACGTAACCTCTGGTGAAATTTCAAATATCTACTCGTATGTGTATAGCGTGCTTTCATCTTTTTCTTCCTCGTTGCTTTATTAATTTTGCTAATAATAATAAATTACGTTCTCACTGGGAAATTTTACGAGAACAGTCTTACAACTAACCCCTTATTAACGCAAAAAAGAAATTTTTAATTTTTGATTGAGAATGTGACGTAATTGCTCATAAAATTTGAAATATCTATAGCGTATACTGTATTGTTTACTTCTAGTTTTATGATAATTGCAGTATTTCTCTGTTCTTCGACATTTGTCTCTTTTTCACTTGTTGTTTTATTATAATTTTCTTCTGTTAGTTTCACTAGGTTTTGTTTAATGTAAATTCAACATGTAATATTTTCTGGATGAATGCGCATTTATTGTTTTCTTTTCAGGCTTGTTACTAACAGTTTCCGTTTTCTATTTTTCCCACATCCTCATTAAATTTTATTTGCTTCTGTCAGTAGATTTACACGGGTTTCTCACGCCCCCTTCTCAAGGGCGTTTACCAGCATGGTTCTATCTTTTCCTAAGTTCAGTCTTAGCATGTCTTTTAACCCATATCATATTTCCTTTCTTTTGTTGATTTTTTTGTATCTCCCAAAAACTCTCTTTCTTTTAAATATTCAATGATAAAGGGTCTAAGGAAAGGACTAAGAAAGGGGCTAAGAAGTCTCAATCTCGCCCTTCAATAAAGACGTTTTATTATTATTATAAAATGTCCTAACCAGGATTAGAGCGTAGAGCGATTAGGCTACAGCATTGCTGTGTTAGCACAGTAACCCCAATGCCTGAGTGACCGGCTGGGAGGGTAAAAAAAGAAAGGATGTTGAGAGGTTAACTGGTTGTATAATGTCAAAGTTTATAGGAAAGGAACGAGTAAAAGAAAATATGATATAAAAAAGAAAAATATAAAGGAGACAATAAATAGACGGTTATGAGAAATAAGAAAGATGAACAATGGTCAGTAAGAGGATAGGTCGTTTCGTAAGATGGTGGGGCATTACTAAAAGGCTAAGGAAGGTGCGGAAGAAGTAAATGCAGAATATAGAATAAATAAAAAGGGATGGCTGAGAGAGAAAAAAAGAATGAAGCATAAGGAGAATAGAGGAACACAACTAAGCATGAAAATGAAAGAGCAGATTAGGAAGAAAAATCGTGAATAATATACCAAGAAAAGGAGTAAAAATGGCGAGGAATAGATTAACGGACAGTAGAGATTGGTGGATAGGAAAAGATGAAAAATCCGAAGAGATTGGTGGTTAGAAGGACGAGGTCGAGTCTGAGGAAAAAGGAAGGCTGTACGAAGTAGAGAAAAGGAGAAGTAAAGGAAGTGGTTGAAAGAGATTTAGGAGCTGGTAGTCAGAGAAAGGGCAAAGAAGGCAGAAAAACAGTAATGAAATAAATGATCATAGGGATAAAGAAGGGTAAGAAGAGATAAAGAGATGAAAAGAAGCTCTTTGTTGGAAATGATGTTCGCAGAGACTGATAACGGAAAGACTTTGTTAGGACCGAAAGGGAAAAAGAGGCCTTTTACTCTCCTTCCCCGGAATTACTTTATGGTATGGCCGGATTAGGCAACTGGCGGAAAAATCAATTGAACTATTCTGGAATATTTTTCGCTATTTATCCGAAGAAGATAAAATTGTTCATTTTATTCAATAAAGGTGACTCTGGATGTTACTTTTCCTTGAGTTATGAATAAAATTACTTTTTTCCGCTTATTTAGGTCAGCAATTTCTAAAATAATTACATATTTTACCATGATTGTTTTAGGCTCTCAGATAACCTAGTAGGTAGTGAGTTCGTCTCTGTTGAAAGCGGTTCCGGGTTCGAATTCCGATTGGGGCCAATGATTAATATTGTACTCTTTATTCGGCGAGGGTATGCCTCTCTTATACCTAACCTCTGAAGTCAAATATGTTGCAGTAAAATAAAAACAATAAAAAGCAAGAAGAGATAATGATTGGGGTGCGGGGAAAAACTCCGCAGCCGAAGGCCTAAGGAGAAAAACCTTCGGTTCGCTCGCACAGGAAAGGGGAGCGAAAAGAAAGAGAGAAATAAATTAAATCAGGTATAGTATCATGTGTAACGAATATGTATCCAATCGGTCAACTTTTCGGTCCCGTTCTATGATGGTATGTTATTGAGTTTACGATACTACCTGAATGTTGCGATTTTATACCTGAATGGGACCTCGACTGTCCTAGCACTTTTAAATATACTTTAAATATGAATGGTAGCGGATGTCTGATTAAGTAATTCCCCTAGGTAAAAATTTCTCGTAGAATGCATCCGTATCTACATGCTGCTTTCAGAAATAAATAACTAATAACAGTTCACGTGAAACATAAATTTCCATATCTGTGCATCAACTT
Source organism: Ladona fulva (assembly GCA_000376725.2). Taxonomy (NCBI): domain Eukaryota; kingdom Metazoa; phylum Arthropoda; class Insecta; order Odonata; family Libellulidae; genus Ladona; species Ladona fulva. The sequence goes on along the minus strand of KZ308230.1, from coordinate 1,408,113 downwards.
ATGTTGTTACTCGTCGAACAAAACTTCCAAAGTTCAATTTTATCCCTTTACCGCAAAGTTCGGCCTCTGAATAGAAAATGAAGTTTTTCCACTGATGGAAATCACTCGGGAGAGAATTCCGAAAATAACTGCAACAACTCGAGTGTAAATGGGCCCATCAATCGATTGAATGGGAAATGTTTTCGAATTTCATCTCCATCTGGTTTGGATCGGGACTTTTGACAGCATCTGCAGCGGAATATTATCGGAGGGAAAAGGGCGTCGAAACAAGCCATCATTGGAAGAGCGATAGGGCGAATACGTCCGTCGATTATCACTCCGCACGGAGAAAATTCGCGCCGTCACTGGTTTGAAAGAATACCACGCAGACGTGAAATTGATGCATAGCTTCTCTGCGTCCCAGTAGAAAGACCTTATGACGATGGGAACAGGGAACAACCAGAGTGAATTTCAATACATTCTCAGAAAGGGTGCGATCAAAGAAAGGGTGGAGAAAAAACGGAAGCGATGCTAAAGAGAAAGGAATAGATATGCGAGCGAAGAAAGGAGAGGCCGAGGTTGACTGTGTCAGGGAGATGAGAGTTAGCTGTGAGGATATGCGCTGAGGCTGGCAGCGTTGGAGGAGAGGATCTGAGAGGGGGGCAAGGGGGAGGGACTGAAGTGGTTTCGCCCCCTCCCGGAGGCAGGGTGCGGAGAGGAAAGCGGGCATAGGGGCGGAAAGATGTAGGGGAGGCGGCCGCGGGGGCGAGAGGCGGGCGCGCGCAGGTGGGGGCCGCAGGGGAGGGTGGCGTGGGAGGGGATACAGTGCGAGCCCCGGAAAAAGAGGAGGATCCCCGAGTAAGGGACCGGAGGAGTACCGGCCCGGAGCTCGGACTGTCTGTTCCAGCTCCGGGTGTCGTACGTGACAGAACGCCGGGTTGTCGAATCCTTTCAGATAATAAAGATCAGCGCGGTCGGAAGGAGAGTATGAGCGTCGTGAGGGGACTTTGACGCCGACAGCTACTCTTTCGCCCTCGGCATCCCTTGAGTCGACGCCGGACTTTTTATCGACGTCATAACGGGTCATAAGATCGAAGGGAGTGCGTGGTTTTTATCCTCTGTTTGTGCCGGATTGTGTTCTGATGGAAAGAGGTGGACGGAGAGGTAGGAGAGCGCGCTTGTACGGTTTCCTCTGTGCCGCGGTGCGACGCGGGATTTGAAATGGCACAGTGAGGTGGGATTGTTTTGCATGCGGGAACGGTGGGTGAGAACGCGGCTGCTTTGTCCAGACGCTGAGAATCGCTCCGCGATGGATGTGTGGAGAGTGCGGACTATGACGTGTTGTGAGGATTGAAGTCGTGCATGGCCTCAGAATGCCGCCTTGGTTCTGAGAGTGAGGAAAACTTTTTCGTGGCCACTTTTTTGTGTTCAGTCGGTGTTCAAGAGAGAGAAAAGGACTTGCAGGGTGTTGATTTTCCCCGCGCAAAAGAGTTCCGCAATGGATTTGGGTGGATGTCATTCGCGGGGATCCCTAAAGGTCGTGCGGCCCAGCTTGTTTTCCTCTCTGCTAGTGGAAGAACTCCGTCAATGACGAGTACGCGGCTTCTGCAAGAGGGCTCGTAGAGGGAAAAAAATGTGTTCTTTCGCTTCGAAGATGTGTGTTCTGTGAAGGGGTTTGAATATTTCGCCTTTTCACGCTTTTCCGTGATATATATTTTTCTGTTAGTTTACCTGGTCGTGGTTTTATTTCGCACCGGCGTGTGTTCGGCGTGTCCACCGGAAGAGTCCGACGACGTGGAGGAGGCCAACTGAAACGGTAATTATGCTTTGTTTCTCCTTTGTTCGTCTCTTCGAATATGGCACACACAGTCGATTTTATATGATCTCTTTGTGCGAATGACGTAGTTTAAGTTTGGGAATAAGTTGAGCCAACAATAATCTACACCAGCAACGACCGGCATCGCTTTCTTTTGTAATCCATCACACTACAGTTTTGTTACAATAGCTTTCATCTGTACTAAGGATGCTTGCGGTGGACACGGGAAAATAATTTGTCGCGATCTTTATGGCACGTGTTGTTATTCGTGTTAATCGGCCGTAGAAGAGAGTTTGAAGCACTTCTAATAAGAATGTTTAAATATTGCCCATTACATTTGTCTTTAGCTATTTTGTTGCATTTTCAATGTAGCTCGTTGAATTGACAAGCAATTTAATTTTGATTTCACTCCTAGAAATAAAAAGCGCCACTTTTAAGTAGTATCTTCCGAGCTGTAGTATTATAATACAAGTATAATATAATACTTGTATAATACTCAATTTATACGGCATTTACGTATTATTGCTGCAATTCGTACACCAACTATTGAACTAATACTTCCCATTATATAGCAAATATCTTTTTGTGATTATAAAATTCAGAAATGACATATTTGTTCAAACTGGACACATTGTATGCCCAACGAGAGTATACATCCCCGCTGCGCACCTCTATTTGACGCTTGGAATTTTCCGTTGCCTCTTCTGGCTGGAGTGCCCGGCCTTCCGGAGGGCGCCTCCCTCTCCGCAGAAAGGACGCCCCCCCAAGGGCGATACGTACGGCGGGTCGATTTGAATTTCCTTGTCGAATGGATTCGATTCACCCACGCCTGTACGAAAGATTTTTCTGACGTTTGCGACCTATTTACCTGGGGTCCAGCCCATTTCTTGTCTACGGGTCATCCGTCTTCCAAGAGGGTTGTCACTTGGGATTCTCAGCTTTGGTTACCGCAGGAGCGATATCACCTCCTGTGGCATCGCATGTTTTTCGATCTCCGTTCTCTGTGATGCCTTCTTCTCTTACATCAATTTTAGTCCGGGTCGTAATTTCTCTCCTGATTTTGCGTGACTAAAGTTGCGGAAAATCGAAATCCCGCAGTATTATTCTTAGCGTGCTCTTGGCATAATAATTAGTATGCTAGCCTTCCAACGCCAAGGTCCCGGGTTCGAGTCTAACCGAAATGTTAATGTTAGGGAATGGATGTTTGTGTTCGTCCATTGTTGGGTACCTCACTGTAATTGTCCTATGACCAGAATTTTTTGGGGGGTTGACATGTAAACAAATAATACCAGCAAATATGATAAATATTAGCCTATTTCAAACTCAGAGGTGTGAGTTCGCAGTTCTAATCTGCGGATATGCCTGTAAATGCTTATGTTTTTACTGTGTAAGAGTCTAATCCTATCAGTTCTGCCCTATCCTCCTTACTGGAAATTATTGCAAGTAATATATCGGGGCATACATGCCTGCGTCTGTTAAGCATACCAGCCTTAACCCCACGTTAAACGGTAGGAAGGTCAGGAATTTTTTGTTCGAATTGAGAAATCTACACTCTTTTTTACTAAATGAGATTTCACGGATGACGGTGAATTTCTGTCATCTGTACGAAAGGATCAAGTATGAGGAAATTTACCACAGTTTCATCGAAGGCAAATGGCATCGGAGGATGATGAAAACATTGCATTTAAATAATTAAATATACATCAAAACAATTCCTTTTCACGTTCCGTGGTGAAGAAATCCTGATTCAATATATATCTACGGGGCTGATTCAATACGGGACGGGGAAGTCCACGTCCCAGGACGTGTTGCTCACTCAATATTTTAATGAATTACTGACTCAATTTATAGGAATAAAATCTGTTTATGAATTGTTTAAGTTAGCTCTAGCTACCATATAAGACGAAATTTCCCATAATTCTGTTATTGACATTACTTCATTACAACGATAATTGACATAGAAACTTGGCATTTTCCAGAAAAATGTTTTCCTTAGGTACGGTTATGGCCTAAACATCGATTCTCACTTTTCGGACGTCAGCTGTCAGTATGGATACATTTTTCTAAGTAAAATCGGTGTTTGTTTAAATCACTATAGCGTTCATCGTTGTACGGTAGGCTGAAATGGAATTCATTCTGTATAAGGCATGTTTTAACATGTGGATACAAACGTATTAATTGAAAAATATAATTTGTCGAGAAGTTTTCTTTATTCGTATGATTTCTAGACTTACCACGGAATACGGAAAAACGGTGGTTTTACGATAAACTTTAAATTCACGCAACTCTGAAGATGGCCACCGAGTCGACGGCCGAAACGTTGGTATTCCAAGTATTCTGAGAGGTTACCCGGCTGACAAACCGAGAGGATTAGCTTTTTATTTTTCGCCGGGAAAGAGTATTTTTACACGTATAATGTATAATTTGAATCCTTTTGCTTACAACTTGGATTTAATTATGATACAGGTTGATGATTTATCTAATAAAATAAACCTGATAAATTTGAATAACTAGTGTACGCCGAGCTTGAATTCTGAGCTCGTTCTTTATTATTATAATTAATATATTTGATACTTTTCATCACGGAGGCTGAGGAACATTCACTTATCCCGGATGAAAAGTATAAAAGGAATTAGGCTCATTTATTTCTTTTAGTAATAATTTAAAACATTATATTAAAATGGAGCAAGTACTATTTATTGTGGTTTTTTGTGGTTGCGCAAGAATATGATCTTCCATTCTATTTGTTTCTTGGCTTTTACGTAACATTTTCAGGTATTACATCCGTGTTTTGTTATTCATAATTATCATTATTATTGGGATCATTTTGACAGAGTTTAGGCATTGCTATTATTTTTGTAGTTAAACTGCGGACAGGCTGTATATGATGGTAGTCTTACGCCCGCGTGATTAGAATAGAATAAATAGAATAGTTGTTAATTTAGAATGTTGTTGAGAATAGTTATTGCTAAAGTGCTTCGACAGCTAAGCTCGTTTCGTACGTGAGCCCCCACCTGGAATCGAACCTGGGTCCGCTTTCACCGCACTGCCCTCATGGCTATCCGGAGACCCCATAATTACGTGATTGTTATGCTGCAAATACATGATACAAATATATAATCATTACCTACGTGCTAATTGTATACATATACACTCATAGGCGTGAGGATGTATCAAAATAGTATATGTGACACGGGATGTAGCGGTTACCAACGTTCATTTGCGCTCACGACGCATCGTCGATCCATGATCAAAATCCCATCACAAATCGTGGTAGTGTTAAAAAGTCTCGCCATGAGCGTATGCGTTCATGCTCTCTCGTCTTCTTTACATGAATAATTTCTTACCTCTCCTCATATACCCTGGTACGCATTCGCTCGTTCCCGTCTTCCCTTTTTCCAGCGTGCCCTCTTCAGTTCTCTCACGTCCTCTGCCCTCCTTGTGGCATTCTTTCCTCCCTCGCCCCCCTCCCATCGCCACTTCACGTCCCCTTCTTCTGTCAATACATCCCTTCTCCTCAGTTTTATTCCTTTCCGCTCTTCTTCGACTCTTTCGCTTTCCTCTTTTAGTGGCCGTCTCCTCATCCTGAGGCCTTCCGTGAAGGAATTGGGGATAACCGCACGCACGGAGAATCTCCCGAAAATTCCGGCGGGAGAGCCGCTTGGAAGAGACGGGATTCCCAACGCTTTTGTTTTTCACGAAAACAGAAACCTCCCTTCCGACGATCGAATTTTCGAAGTTCCCCTTTTCCTCCTTCCGATCGATAGGTTGTTTATTTTTTTCGCTCGCATCTTCGAACCTCCTGATTGTTTTCCTTCCGCGTTTTGGATCCCATTCGGCACTTGAGTCGTTCTCAGGGTGTTTTTGTTTTGCTGTTTGTGGATGAATGATGAGACATCCGCCGCCTTGCTCGAGATGGTTTTGCCGACTTTTCCGGCCATTGAACTCCTATTAATGGATTTCGGTTATGAGTTCTCGCAAAGGGCGCCTAGGTTCCGTCGTATCAACAGTGTTGGTTTCCCTTTGATGTATTGCCTCCTTCATCTTTAGCTCCAGAAATTGAAGGGTTGAAACGTGCATATTATTTCCAAACAAAATTATATTTTGACTGAATATAATCATTTGCAACCTTTCCGTTCCCATGATGGATTTTAACCTTTTCCATTAATTTTCCCCCAATAACAAGGATTGTTTATTACCGATTAAAAATGCCATTTCTATATTTCTGTTCTGTTATAAGTCGTCAATCAAACCTCATATTAGTCAAGTCATTAAACCGTCAATCACTCTACCTGAATTTTTTTATTCTGTAGAGTGTAAATCAGCGGATGAGAAGTGGGTTTAGATTCCAGAATATTTTTACATTCCAGGTTATTTTTCATCATTTTTTATTAAACTGAGAAAGAGAGCATTAAAATCCTGTGAAAGGGAATGCCTAGAATTTGAAAGTTTCCTGTTTACTTGATTGCTTATTCTTTTGAATGATCCATCTCTCCATTTTGTGAATTTAAATAGATCCATCTTCCAGTTTTTCTCCATCGAACAAACCAATTTCACTATCAAAACATGATATACTTTTCTCAAGTCTTTTCTGTTTGCTTACCTTTTGGAAATTTAAGAATAATTAAGGAAAATTACTAAGTTGTCTAAATAGTACGATTCGAGTCATTTTTTAATGAATAGGAATGGGTGCTTTAAGTTTTTTCCTATAAAGGCAATCTTCGTATTCTTTTTTTAATTTCTGAAAAGGGTGGATTCTTCTACATTCAGTACTCACCTTACTTACATTCTGTACTTACTCGCGCACACGACTTAATCCGGCAAGTATTTACGATCTCTCTCTAGAAACTTTTCTCAGACCTAGGAAAATGTTATGTTATGTATCTCAAAAGTTAGGAACTTACAGCTGAATTTAACGAATAATACTTTAAAACAGTTTGAATCGAGTTAGCATACAGTTTTTGAAAACGTTCTTGTACCGTAGGAATAAAAACAGATGTTCGCTATGATTGTCTCTTAATTGACATCAAATATGAAAGGTTTATGTATTCAATGGCTGCGGAAATAGTCTTGTGATACAAGCGGAGCCCTTTTTGGAGAACCTTATGTCAATAGCTGTAGAGTTAACTTATTCCTACGAAGTGTTAACGGTTAATTTCACGTTGAGAATTGCCCGCTTTTCATCTCTCTCGAGAATCTGTGGACTATTCCTTGGAAAGAAGAATTTTCCGCAGAAAAAATTTTTCTCCGAAGCAGTTATTGTTGGTGATCATCGGAGAAAGAAAGGAAGATGGAGGAAATAAATGGGAAAAGGTGAGATTAATAGGCAAGAAAGGAATGGTGGGGCTGAATGCGAGAGGAAGTAAGTCTCCCCACCTCTCATATTTCTCTCAATTCCTCTCTCCCATCCGCTGTCGACATCTGCCTTCTTCCTCATTAAACCCAACTCCTTTACACTTCCCTTTTGTACTCTCCCAATCCTCGATGCGTCCGCATTCTTCTGTTACTTTTTCATCTTTTATGGCTAAAACACTCGTCATTCTTCTCCTTGCCTTACGCCCCCTTATATTTTCTCCTTCCTATTAACTTATGTCACTTGGTTAGTGTAGGTTAATCGAGACCCGTTTCCAAAAAGCTATTACTCCGCTCATCTCTTTCTCGTCTCCATAAGAAGACATTTATTTTATCTCGAGTCCCTTCTCAGGGTTTTTCCCTAAAATGTTCATTTTTTGAATGATTAATTTCCAGCGTTCGCCTCAATTTTTGGATAATTTTTCAGCATGTTGGGTGGTATCCATTAAAATTTCTTCATTAAAGTATTTGTAAATTGATTGAAATAGCTCAAATTCTTGTGAATTATAAGAGTAATTTGGACGGTATATAAACTTCTTCTTCTGATAGTGTCTTTGATTTTAAAGTAAGATATCTCTCTAAATGTCATCATGCCGGAATAATGAAAGTATCTTCAGTAGATCAGGGTAATCTTTGGACGGGCTGATACATATTTAAGGAGTTTATGAGCTGATGAGAAAATTTTTCTCTCCGAAGGTTGACCGAGACTGACAGTATTCCTTCTTTCTCACGAACAGTATGATTTTAATGAAAAGCATCTTGTAATAGTAGTATCGGATCCATCTGCAAAATTAACGTAAAAAGAAATTTGAAAATCTTTCCAGATTTTACGAATCTATTTTGTTTAGTAACTCAGATCGGTCTACTCAGAAGTAATGATTCTCACTTTTGTCCTGAAGTTTTGATGAAAATTTTTACGTTAGCAGAGGTAGTCGAATAATCAAATCATATGTTCCGGGGTTCGTGTGAATAGAACTTTGTTCCGCTGTAATGAATTATTGAAAGTTGGTAATCGGAGTACAGGCAACCCCTAAACGCAACAGAGTTCCAGCTCAATGGGTAGAAAGATTACCCCAGGGCGCACGTTTTTCTTCGTCTCATATATCTTTTCATTTCATATATATTTTATTCAAATTGTGCTCATGACCGAGAAGAAAATATTTTAATTCCTTTACCTAATATTTGGTCGAATAGCCTTATTCCAAACAAATCTCGAAGAGGGAGAGCTCCCCTAAAAATACCACGAAAGACTGAAAGCCGTAAAATTGGTGACTTCCCTGATTCTCATTGGATTTTACGTATGGAGCTTGGAAATCAAACATCAGAATAGTATTTTTAAAACATTTTTCGTTATTGAGAAAGGAAATGGCAATATATTGTCTGTATGCGATTTTCTGATGCTAAATCATATCCCTTGATTAAATATTACCGTAGTACAATTCGTACCGTAAAATGTAGTCGCGTTTCGGCGTTTTCGTACGAAATGAAACTCAATTCTTCTTGTTTATTTTATGTTAAATCATAAATCGGCACTTCTTGGCATGAACTAAATAAAATATATCTTCTTAGGTACATTTTAGGTAGATCTGATAATTTATGGATGTATAATCTTGGCCGAAGTTCAGGTATCACACCTTAATATAGGGGAAAATATTATTAACATAGATCAATAATCAATAATGAGTTGAATGTACCATTTTTCTAAGCATTATAAAAAATTATTATAAAAACTAAAATTATGCATAATTAATTTATTATAGATCAGAATTTCCCACCCAGAAGATAGTTATATAATCACTGTATTTTTCCTAATATAAATTTAGCCGTAATTTTCTGGAAAGAAAGAAAAAATATTTCCACTTAATTTATGTAAGGTTTCCTCTGCCAGGATTTATTTTCTATTTTATCAATCGTATAATAAGATCTACCGAAGGAATTACTCACGAACCACGCAAGCAAGATGACCTTTACATTCACGAAACATTTCTTCTGTGGTTTTGTGTACCCTGAAAAATGTTGGGTGGCTCAAAGCCGCATAATGAATTTCATAATTCATAATTACAACAATCTCAGTTAGAGCTTAATTATCAGTAGTGCTCCGTTGATAAAACATTTTCACTAACACGCACTTTGTGTGCAAGTGAAGGGAAAAAATGCGTAGCCTTCAACGAGAGAGACAGCACCACGTAGTAGAGAACGCGCATACGGAGTTTAAAGTTCCGTACTTAAAAAAGGATGAACACCTTTGGAGAAGCAGTCTTTTTATTGCAACCCCTGTTAGATGGTGCCCCTCTTTGGCACCCCTCTGACGCTCTACTTAATCTCCGCACTTAATTATTCCCTTTTAAAATCATTCCTTTCCCCTTTCCTATCTGGTTACAATCTGTTTCTTTCTTTATCAGACGAACTTGTTCTCTTAATTTCCTCACATAACGAAGTTAAAACCAAACAGAAACTCTTTTCCGACGCGAATCCCTTTTCGTTCCCTGTCTGTTGAATTGTCTTCAACCCTTTCATTCGCCATTCCTCTGATACCTTCTTAACTCCTTTTAACGTCAGTCTTTTATTTCCATGGTACAGATCCCTTTTTTCTCAAAGTTCAGTTCTCTTCTCCCTCTCACGTTTTGCATCTATTGTGTTTTCGTCTATAAAATTTTATTTTCTAACCGTACCTCGTTGTCAATGTAAACTTGTCTCGTTTCAGCGTGGGAGGAGTTATAAAATTCTGGAAGCTCCCTTTTATACTCGCAGGGCATTTACATGTATAGGAATATGTTCGCATATATTGATTTAAGCTATTTATTGCTGCTGTGTATTTTCCCACCTTTCTACTCGCTAAATATTCTACCATGATATGTTTGGAATACGTGGAGTTAGATGAAGAGTACGTTTGCGACTCACAAAGAATTGATAGCAAAAATTAAATTATAAAATGACGAATGGCAGTGTCACAAGTTGCTGAATATAAAGTGAATGGTGGCTTCATTCGATGGTGTCGTCTCATTTTTCCGCACTCATACGCAAAAATGTTCTAGTATGCGTATGTGGTATTTTCGTTATTTTCCCGACATCAGCTAACATAGTTGGAATTATTTCAATTGCCTCAACTTTTTCTCCAATTACTCATAGCATGTATAAAATTTCTTTATTAGAATCTTGCTTTTATAATTCTCTATTTTCAAACATTTACAGAACAGCTTTTGCTAGCTATGTAGTATGGTTTTACATAAAATAATTAATCAATACCACGAAGGGCTGCAGGATTAAAGAGAACCTATTCAGAGTGTAATAGCAATCATTTCGAACAACTTATAAATACTTTCATTATAAATGACGTTGTTTGGTATAATGTTAAGGAAAATCACGGAAATAATTAGCAGGTGAAAATCAATGTAATACAAAACTTCGTTAATGGAATTTAGATCGAACAGGATTATTAACATATTTTAAATGGGATTCATAATTTGCCAATTCTGTCAATTTGGGCGAACTATTGATAGCAGAATAGCCTGTGGTAATGAGGATAATAAGAGAATAATAGCAAAGGCCATGTTTTACACATCTGCCTTTTTTTGCCCTTGGATTTCAATTTTTTTTCTTTTATGTTCTTAGTTATTTTACTCGGCTCTGGAAAAGCCAATCGTAATAGTTCATTTAGTTAAAGCTTTATTTATGAAACAACGAATTATGGCTACGAGAGAATTCGTGAATACCTTTTGCGGTTACCGATTTAAGATATGGCGCAAAAATAATTTAATGAAACAAACGGCAGCTAACGAAGGAAAAGGAAAACTGATATCAAATTTACTAATCTAGTAGCGTAGTGTTAATGGCTGTTTACATTTTGATCTACGGAAGACTTTTGCCGAATATTTGTTGTTTATAGGAGTAGTTTTCCTAAGGAAGCGAAAGCTATGGAAAGACGAGATTATATGTAAAAGACAAAGTGAAACGGAGGGCTTTACAGCAAATGGATTACCGCTGTATTTTTTTATACATTGTAACAACTCCAAGAACCATCAACAATATGATACTACCCAGTGCTATTACTACCATCTACCTAGCTACACATCCATGAGGCATTAGAGTTCGAGAAAGCTTCAGAAAGCCGTTGTTTGCGAGCAAACTAACCGTTGGAAAATTCCAAACGGCGGGGGTTAGGGTGCTCAGTGGTCGCGATCTGCAAGTATTGTTCTCTAATTGGAGTTCTATTGGAGCTTTTCTCGAACTTTAATGTCTTAACACTGCCGTGTTCCTTTTCCTTATAGATTCCATCCATGAGGGCATCATCAGGGGTGATAGAAGAATGAGAGGCAAAGAAGGGGGAAAGAACAGTTAAGGAACGGTTTCCAGTAATCTGTATAAATATTTGTTAAAGTTGACATCGCGAGTTAAGATCGACATTTTTTACGCTAAGGATGCCGTCATATGGGTCAAATGCATATTGGATATATTGTTATTGGTATTGGGTATTAATATTGTTGATGGTTTTTTGAAGTCGTTACAATATTCATTGACTTAACCATCAGTCGCCATTTCCATTCTAGCTGTGATTGATGAATCGCCTAAAAATTTCAATTACATCTTAAACGAAACACTAACGTCAATCCCTCTATGGATCTTTTCTGCTTATCTTACCTCTTATCACCATTTTTCTTTCTACTATTCCGGCTTCAATTTCCTCCTCTAAATCATTCTCTATTTCAGAAACGTGTATCCACTTTCATCCTTAGCACGCTCTACCTATTTCGAATTCCGGGACTATTTAACATTATTTTAATATTTAAAACCGCCCCATTTCCGTTCATGCAGAGGCACCTTCGCCAATATCTCTCCCTTTCTTTCCTTCCGAAAATTTCATCCTCTCTGTTCACTCTTACATTCCACTTTCGGCATTAAATATTCATCCTGCATTCTCCTCTTTCGAGGACATAAATCCGTACCTTTCCACACCCACAGAACTTTTTTATGCATATATATTTTTTCCTCCCGGAGTTTTTTTTTCATGGGTACCCTATCGATCAGACGGGTTTTTTTATCTCTCTCGTATTCCGTATTCCGAAAATTTTTGTCCGCGCGAGCGAAAGAGAGAAAAATGTATACGATTTTACTGTTCAAACACAGTTTTTTTTTGGGGTCCGGGGAAAATAAGTGAAATTTCATCCGAGCTCCATTCTAGCCTAACGCTGAAAGGGAAGTTTGGCGTAATTAACTTCTGCAGAATATAAAACAAATGCATGCGACAGATTTGTTCATGAGAGAAAGACGCGTTTTTAGCAAAATAGCGATGATGGTAAAGAGAATATAGAGCACCGCATTGAGGTACCATGTAGAGGACGTAGATAACTTCCATAGTTACTGATATGAATGGTTGTATTTATATTTATGATGGATTTTTGCTTTTTTATTGTTTTTGATGAACATAAAAGATGTAACCTTGAAGGGTCGATGCCTCATATTTCGTACTGCAATTTTTATTCCTGAGTAATTTTTATTAATAATAATGTAAGTACTTACATTCGCAGTCGATAATGCACTCATAAGTAAAGTGAAGCTGTACTTTGAAATCAAGCCAAGAATACTAGTTCTTCATCTGCAATATTTCTGTATCCATTACAAATCGCAGGAGATCTATTTCCTCTTTATGAGACTGCAGTTATTTTAGTATAACTTATACTATATATGATATAACATGGGCAATATTTTATTATATGTATAATTAAGGATTGTCTGTGCAACTATGCAACCCGAAGGCTGGTTGGGACCTCATCCCCTCTACCATCAGCTGCGAATAGCTAAGAGAGGGAAATGAGGCTAGATGAGGAATGAGGTAGGAGTGAGGCCTTGCTTTCCCTACTGAGCCGGAATGCTATAACAGAACAAGCCCACGTTAGTGAAGCACAATGACTCTACGAGTAACACTTACGCAAGATGAGGAGTGAAGTAATTTGCTCTTGTTTTCCTCACCGATGCAGAATGCTATAGCTGGAACAAGTCTACGTGAGTGAAGCACAATGAGTGACACTTTTCGTAGCATACCATGCAAAGAAACCAAAATGTGCCATTATTCAGGCCATCTCAAACTAAGCAGCTTTTATATCACCACAGCCATGAGCAAGACTGAGCCAAAAGTAAATTAAAGGCACATTTTTCTCTATCCTGTACCAAAAGATAAATAGAAAATGTTTCATTCATCAAGATATGGACCAAAGATTGTGTATAAAAATTGTATTATTCTTGTTTAACGTTTGTGTGTGCGTGTGTATTCGCCTACAACTCGATAAGTAGAAGTTGCACGACCTTCAGGCTTTAAAGATAGTTAAATGACTTCCCTGCGCAGATAATAGATTACTTTTTATTTGCCTAAACGTCCCCAGTTTGATCCCTGAAGTGTAAAGGTTTTCCTATAAAATATACATGTAAAGCTTAATTTTATCCTTTGAAGATTCTTTTGCAAAATTAAATTAAAAAGAATTGTTCGATGAAATTATGAAAACCACCGTTAGAAGGCTCATCAAATAAAAAATTCATATTTTAGCGAAAATTTGTTTTGTTCGAAGATTTGGTAAAATATTCGTTAAATTTCTAAAAATTTTTAAGTTGTAAACATGCCGTCCCCCTGACAACCAGATTAATTCTTAAACCTAAACTCTTGCATTTTTTATGAGAAAACATTAATTTTTAACCCATTTTTGATGGAAATACTATAGGAACAGGAGGTCATTTTAACGTTTTGCATTTACGATGAAAAATCGTGGGGTCAAATTCATGACCAATCAGGATTTTTTCTTAATCAGTTAGAAGAAAGCAAGATATGTAAGACATTCATTAGTATAGGGACCGAGAGACGGAAAAATGTTGGGGAACTTAAGGTTATTCCAAGCCAAAATTAAGTGAACAAAGACATTGCCGTTTTGTGTGGAACGTTAGGGTTAACTTTATTATTTAAATTTTCTTTAAATCTGTAATTTTTTGGGGAACCTCTTTTGGTTCATTTGTTCCTCTTTGTTTTCTACTCTCAGCTTAGATCGGTTTTTTGCACATTATATGTTAACATTTAAAAGTGAACGTTTGTCCATCAACGTGAGCTTACAAATTATGAACCAACAACATTTGAATTTTTTTTGACGAGTAGATATTTATTATCCCTCACATTAGCTGCCTAATGTTTTGGAGAGAGTTCGAGAGTATGTAGCAATTAGTTTTGTATTCGTCAATTTTTATTTCCTCGGAGAAGGGAAAGTTCGGCTATTAGTCAAATAAAATTTGGTAATAATGAATTATATTTCATATCCATGATACATAGAAATATATCCAGGGGACTATATTTTTCTTAATTTACCGAGTGATGGGGAGATAATTTTTTAATTCAAACCAACCACATTACGTAGTTATTACAAAGTCTTTTGTTAATGCACTCAAACTTTTAAATAGTATTAAATTTTATGCAAACTCTAATTCGGTTTTAAAGCTGAAACAAATTTTTTTAATTTAACTATTGCATTTTAGCCTCCGTCACATCTGACCAATCGTATCCCTGTATGCATCTAATCATAAAATAACTGAATGATAGGATAAATGCCTATTTCTAGAAATTTCCGTTTGATCCAGTTAATATTTATTAGAAGAAGATAAATGGGCATAAAATTTTAAAATTAAATGTAAGAAACGGGTGGGCATATCAACATATTCGGCAGACTTTGTGGGTAGAACTTCGTCTTCTGCCTACAAAGTCTCCCAAATTGACAGAAGAAAAGTTCTGTCGGGATAGTTCAACGGACAGAGCACCCGACCGGCAATTGGGAGACCCGGTTTCGATTCCCTGTTCCATCTTTTTTAAAGTCCATTATTACTTGGGATGTCAAATTAAAGCTCTTTCGTATCTCTCGCGTATACTTCCCGTTTCCGTTGATCTCATTTTTATTTAACGTCGTTTAAGAAGGATCTCAGATGCTAAAATAGACATATTGGGCGAATGTAGATACCCTTTGTAGATAAATACCCTTACGGATAATTGTATATCTTTACAAATTCTTTAATGTATAATTCCCCCATGAAGCATGCACCGCCTGTAATAATGTTTATATTGCAGTTAGCGTGAATTATCCAGCAAATTGCAGCGGAATTCAAAGTCCGGAATGGATGTTGCCAATGGGTCTTCAATGCCTCCTGTAGAATCTACGGTTTCGCTAATTTCGTTACGCACGCGTTGGCAGAGGCACCACCGATTTAAAAAATCACCTTTTCGTTCTTTAACGTGCGAACCGGCATTCTACTCTCCCCTTACAGCCAACTTAATTATTCATCCGACGTCATAAATGCCCGAAATTTCGACCACATTCTCGCAACGCTTGCGCATCAAACAAACCCCGGCGTTATTTATTCACTCTCTTTTTTGATATTTTACTCTCGCTTTATAAATTTTAATGTCTCGGACTGCTCATGCACGCGGCTACACGAGCGGAAAATTGTCCTCCTGCATAAATAAGCATTTTCCAGCATTTCGCATATGCGTCGGAATTTGGTCCGATCCCGGAGAGCGTTTCCTCTCCATACATGCCCTCTCGCTGCACTTACCTTTTCTCTTCGTCTTTTTCTTCTTCCCCTGCTACGCTCCCAACCTCCGCAGTGGTGTGCTTCCGTTGAAATTAACTCGAACAAATTTTTTTAAGCCCGCTAAATAGCCCAGATGTATAAGATAATGCCTAGTCTCAAGTTCTCCATAACCTGAAGCACACCTTTGTAAGCAAGATGCGCATAAAAGTAGTTTTTCCCCGGAAGTTGTGTTTAAGGGTTGGGTGTAAGAAAGGGGCTGTGAAAGCCCAATTTGGTCCCTCAAATGAACTCGTTTGAATGTATGGCTCTATTGCTCCTCACATATTCTTTTCCTCTTTCGCTCTTCTGTTCTCTCTTCATTTTCCCCATTTCTCTTTCCGCTTTTATATATATTCTCTCCTCAATCCCTTTGTTTCTCTCTCTCTCGCTACCCCTCTTGTGTTTCTGTATCTTTAGCTTATTTTTCTTCATCCCTTTGTTTTTCAACCCCGTCTCTTTATTGGGTTAACCTTCTGCAACCTTTCCACCTCGATTCTCTGTGAGAATTTTGCTGAAGGAGGCTAACAAGGATTATGTATATCAATTTCCAAGTACATGTTGCCAACATTTTCCAATGAAATGAATGGTATCAAGCGATACTTGTAGAAAATTTATGATTTTTATACTTAAATATATTTAATGAGAAAACTAGTACAAATCTATAACATTTATAGCATATTTATAATTTTAGTTTTTTACTATTTTTGTCATTAAATGTATTAATATATATCACATTTTCCATTCAATGATATTTTGGCTTGGTATTCCTTTAAATTTGAACTAGACGAGGGATTCCCAAAGTGGAAAAATTGTTAGCAAGACCATGGGATGCTGAAATAAGGGAGTAAGAAGGATGGCGCAAGGAATTTTATCCTGCTGCCGATCATCTTTCTTACTTAACTCAATGGTTCTGGACTCTTGAAATCAAGGAAACAAAAAATTGCGACTTAATGATTCTCTTACAAGGAAAAGGGTTTAGCCGACTTGGCACGATAAGGCGTGCACCTAGGAAAATTCCCAAATTCTTTTCAAAATCGTAGCCTTAATTTTGGTTTTCCTAATGATCCTGTTTTGGCCTCACAGTTTGTAACTTTTGCATTTAACTTTTGGGTCGCGGTGGGAGGGGTACAAAATAGACAGTAAAATGAAAAAGTTTGAAAACATTGAACTATTATTATAAGTACCAAGGAGAAACGGACATGAAAAAGTCAAATATCAAGCCAAAATATCATGAGAGGACCGGGACTCGAACCAGGGTCTCCCAATTTCAGGTGGGTTTCTCTCTCAAACGACGCGTCGTTTGGGACGTCGCGACGTGGAGAAATGTTCTGGTGGGACAGAGCAAACAACCGGAAATTAGGAGACCCGGGTTCGAGTCCTGGTCTCGTCAGACATTTTTCATGTCCGTTTCTCCTTGGGATTTTTCCTTGGTGCACGCCTTACCGTGCCAAATTACATAAACCCTTTTCCTTGTGTATTATTATAAGATTTGATAGGTTTTTATGTGGAAGAATTAATTCCTTCCTTTCTCCCAGATATTAGTCTTAAGATAAGAAGCTTACCTCCTTAGTTAAGATTTCAATCTCTTTCATTTCCCTTTCTCTATCCGCGATATTTCCCCCACAATTCCTTTCCTTTATCACATTCTCTCAGTGAAAAATAATCGTTTTTAATCTCACTGTCCGTGTTTTTCACATTTCACATGTAAACTATCCTATCTTTCAGCAATATCTTCTCACTTGTATCAAAAGCATTAAATATCTGTGCAATTCAAACTGAATCAAGATAGGAGGGAATAAAAGAAAGTAGTTCTATCTCCCCTGACCATTGCAACTTTTACTAGTATATAATCCCTTCCTTCCTTTTGTGGTTTTATCAGTATCTTCCGTTTCTATTCAACGGTTTCCTCTTAAATGCCGCTTTATCTCACCATTTTCCTGTTGGACTTCTTCTCTCCTGGGCCTAAAATTATTTTCCTCGTTTTCCCTAACTCGGTTATTCATACTTTTTACACATTTCGTGCTTCTTAATTTTCAAGTCTTATCTCCTCAGGCCTACCCTTTCCCGTGTTCTGTAAATACACTGCCTTTTTATCTTATATTTATGTCCTCCAGATTCTAATTTTATCAGATCTTATGAAACTTTTCTTTTCCTTTCTCTTTTTTAAGCTCACTATATTTGAATAGTGAAAGCTCCAAATAAAAACTAAACGTTAGTTGAAGAACTACCCTTCTTCCTATGTCAGCTCCTGCCAGAAATGTTTCATCTTCCTAACTTTTCTATGTGTAGTAATAATGCCTAAAATCATTCTCTGGCGGCTTATTCCACGCCAAAAATCATCCTACTTTCTTCCAACTTAAAGTTGCATAAGCTGGTAGAGGTGTCAAGTATTTCCGAAGTGAAGCCTTATCTGTGTTACTCTAGTTATTCTGTTTTATTTTGCTCCAGATGTTTTCGTTTTTTTTGTTACCTTTTATCTTAAAGCGCAGTCAACGTAATGTTATCTTCATCCTCTGAGAACATTTTTGTTAACCAAATCACTGAAGTTACTGTATGAGTCCTTCCCTACACCACACATACATCTTCATTCATTGCATTGTCTCTCATTCAGACGAATCTTATGTTTTTGCCTTTGGGAATTCCGAAGAAAAGGTCTTACGAATTTAAGCAAAATCCCAGGATTCTTGCAAACACGTCTGTTAACTCTATCGTCTTTCTTTTCATTAGAATGGTCACTCAACAACTTAAGAGCAGAAAAAGAAGCATGGGCGTTACTCCTTAACTCCATGCCTCTCTGTGTTCTTTTGACCATCTCTCCGTAACCTCCTCTCGTATACGCTCACTTCCTTAGGTCCAACATGCCCCCGTTGTGTAACCCTATTCATTTATTTTTCCATTATCTTCTCTTCATCCTTCCTTCCTACTTTCTCCCCTTTATCCTCCTTTTTATCCGTTCTACATACTCCTCATGGGCGCCCTCTCTCCTCTAATTAACCTCGTCCTCTCTTCATCTTTCTCCTTCTCTCATCCCCCTTTCGCTCCTCTCCTTTATTCATTCCCTCCCCTTGCATCCCAGCTTCCTCCCCATTCTCCACTGGTTTCATAACTACCGCTTTCAGGGTGGACGAAGGCCAATATCCGAAGGTCTCCAACAATCGCTGGAATTAAAGTGAGTGAAAAGGTCGAGCCCCGATGCCAACCTCTTGCAAAGGTGTTCTCTCCATAATGCGGATGGAGCTTTGTTTTTATCGCTTCCTCTTTGTTCCTTTAACTCTCTTATGCAGCTTATAGAGCAAAAAAATTCTTGTTAGTCTACGGAAAATGGGTATGAAAAAGGTCAGGGAGGGCGGATAGGAATGGTTCTTTTATATCTTCTTCGCAAATGTTACCTTGGCTTTTAAAGAAAAATTTCCGCTGCCTTCCTGAGCTCGTCTCAGCGTAAATGGGAAGAAAGTACCTTGCGATTTACTTCGCAGTTTCCAGTTTTTATTATCATTTGGATGGTTATGAGATGTATCCCGATGTTCTTGTACCTTTTGCTGTGTTAATTTTGGTTACCGAGGAATTTATTATGGGCCTCGCCTGGGCGTTTTATTTTTATTTCCAAATTAAAGTGATTAGTAGAATTGGAATATGCGCGATTTCTAAATTGGAGATATTTACGATTCGCCGTAACGTTGAATTTATGGATCACTTAAACTGGAAAATTAGGGTTATGGTGATATAAATGCAGCTATGAGTATCAGCCGACCCTACATCTATAAATGTTGCTTACAACCATGAGATAGGAATATTTTAGTGGTTCTATATAAAAGTATACTGAACAACACACCATTGCCTTTAATTTCCCTTAACTCAGACACATTTTAAGACTCCATAGACTTATGTGGAATGCTTTTAAAATTCTTTTCTTAAAGAAGAGGAAGAAAGTTGTTTTGAACCTAATAATAGTGAAACTATTTTCAAAATTATATTTATTACTACAAACTCAGGCCATTTAGAAGTTTGGATATTAATAATCCGTAAGAGAACCGCTGGAACATTCACAGGGCAAACTATTATTGTTTATTTATTAGAATTCAAGTTACCTTTTCCTAGAAAACACAAGAGGAAATTTTGATTACCTTTGTACATAAAAAATTACCTCGCCATTTCTTTATTGCATATTCATATTTGTTTATATATGTTTGTTGTGATTGTTATCTTTTCAATGAATGAAATCATAATTCAATCATGTACATTAAATCATAATGAAAGAAATAATACTTAGCAATTTCCATTGCAGATTTTTATTCGAATAGTTTTGTCAATTAGCTAACATTCAGGTCTAAGATGTTAACTCTTTGATGAAACTAGCCGAATAAAAATCTGCTGTGGAAATTACTACTATCCTGCTTTTAATATGTGTGTCGCGTTCCACGAAGTCACGCTTGGACATATTCATTTTATGTATATTAAATGTTTAAACGTCAGGCATGAAAAATAGGGACCGGAGTGGTTTTGATGTATGTACAGGTGTTCTTGTATTTCAATGATTGCTTTTACTTATATTTTAACTTTTACGATGCAATTAGATCACATGGCCAGATAATAACATGGGGATGAGTTTACTCAGATTAATAATCTTTTGGTTCATTGTCTTATTTAATTTTTACATAAATCAGATTCTATGGAAGCCAAAAGATATTGCGTGGTAGTTCATCATATACTTTGAAGGAAAAGAGACTTAGTACTTCGTAGTAGCAGTGTTGTTAAAAGTGCTTCGACTGCTTTGGTCATTTCGCACGTAGACCCCCAACGGGAATCGAACCCGGGACCGCTTTCGACAAAGTCGAACGTGTTGCCCACTTGGCTATCCGGGAGCCCGACTTAATACTTTCTGCACAGGATTTTATTACTAGTACCGTGAAAGTACAAAGACTCTTTTCCTTCAAACACGGAGTATTTCCACAAAACATCGCCAATGTCTGTGAATTTTTACTCATCATATAGGATAATCATTAGCTGGGCAGCATTCTATTACATAGATATCCAAAGACTCCTTCTATATTAGATTTGGATGTTCCGAGAATGTTCTAAAAAGTTGGAAATCCCTACGGATTTGTCACGTTATACGCAATAAATCGTGCGAGAGCCACTTTCATTTCGAAACGTCGTCCTTTACAGCGTTAGTTATCCCTCTGAGAATTAAACGACCTCTCTCAGCACTGAATATTTCCTAAGAAGAAAAGCTCCATTCGTCATAATATCATCGCGACATCAAAGTGAATGGATTCACATTTCCGACAGAGAAAGATGCCATCAAAGGGAATCTGAGGGAAGGGGAGATGAGCCGAGAACTTTTCTGTAGCTTCATTTATGCGGAAAATTGGAGGCCATAGGAATACTAGTAAAATTTCCATTCATAGGAGTGTCGCTTTCGTTATTTCCAATCGGAACAATGAATCCCTTCAAATGGCAGTGAACGCGTAGCTAAAATGCGACTAATTTGACTTTTCTATATATAATTTTAGTTTTGAACACAGACATCATTTTAGCTTTCATCACTTATTCTTGTAGAAAATAAGGGAGTGAGAATTTAGTTGATTACCCCATTCTATTAGTTGAATTTCATAGTTATTGATTTTCTCACTTAAGCGTATGAATGGAGCCATTAAATTAATCATTTTATTGACTAGTCAAGGTGTTCTCTAATTTTTAGGAATGAAAATTCCTGGATAATTTTTGAAATTAAACAATTTCTTCTTTTTTACTTACATAATTGCTTAGTGAGGATTATTAATTCCCTCGAATAGTGCAACAGGTGTTTTCGCGTAATAAGCATATTAATTCTACCATAGGATTTAAATTTAACTAATGACAGCTAAGAAAATAGGTCCTTAAGAAATGGATAGGGATTGCTAAAATTAGTCAAACTTTCAAGTCAATTTTCATTTCATTTTAGCAAAATCGATTTAAGTTGAAATGAAGAACGTACTTGCTACAGGAGCCTTATCTGTTCAATCTATTAATGAGTAATCCTCTATTTGCGGTTGCAACAAATTCTTTATATTAAGGATACTGTCCAAATATACCATAGATTCATAGATATTTTCTTGAAACCATTCGGACCGTTCAAAAATCATCGAGTTTCCTGACAGTCTTTTTGAAATGTGATGGCATATTTCCTTGTATTATTAATTACTATAGTAGGACTTCCTATATTTTGTGACTTTCTTATCCCTTCAACTATTTTGCAATACAAATAATGCAATAATTACATCTTGGTGTTTTGTTGCTTTGGTTCCCTTCTGTTTCAGTATTGACCAGTGCAATCTTTACAAACGCATAATTCCATCGTTCTTTTTCTGATTCTTTCAGTATATTCCGTTTCTATTCAACTGTTTCCTCCTATATGCCGGTTTATCCCTCCATTTTCCCTGTGGATTACTTCTCTGCGCGTAAAAATATTTTCATCCAACTTCTCTTTCCCAACTTTAAAATTCATTTCATGTGTTTTACTCATATTATGTGACATCATTAGTGCTACGTATGACTTCTGACATGCAGGAAGAGATTAAAGTTGTGAATATTTAATTTTATAATAAAAAATAATTTCTCATTGGCAAAAACAGAAAATTCATTCAGCGAAGGAGGCTATATTTCATGCCATTACCCATTGTAGAAAGTGCCTGACATTGGGCAATTATGAAGTAGTTAAATGTATGTAGTAGTTAAAAAGCGTCAAGACTCAAGTAGTTAAATGGTTTATTTACTTAATTGGAAATAAATCGAAAGCAAAATAACCTTGTGCATTATCACATTGGAAGTCTTATGCGATTTGCGTCTATCTCTTCGTTTTCAAGCAGAAGATATTTATCGAATTTTAGAAGAATTTTAAGGAATGATTAACAGTCACTTGCCATCATAGCTCTAATTAGCACGTTATTTCACCCATTTCTGGAAAGAATTTCACCGATGACTGATCTCTGTTTCTGCTACCACGGTAATGTACTAGTTGCGGAATAAATGGTGAGGAAAAATGCGAATCTCGCATTCTTTTCTTTCAAAAAGACATAGCTGCGGGTATTTGGCCAGGGCAATTTACCTCACTCATTTTCAGGGTCCAACCCACCACAATTACTCTTTTCCTTCTCCCTGTACATTCTCCGACTGAAATCTTCCGCGAAGAATAGCTCAGAACATATTTTCTTGGAAATTTATCACCGACGAAAGAACGGTCCGAAATGAAGCCTTTCGAAAGCGGAAAGTGATGCCAGATACTCTCGCAAAAATCGAGGAAGATAACTTTCAGGTGTTCTCATTAATATGTTCCGAAATCTTCCCTATCCGATTCTCTTTACCTTCCGGAAGCTTTCATTCGTCTGAATATTTCTCCGCCTCTCAAGTACAAGTTTTACCCCTACTACCATCTCACAGATAGGTGGGCGCTTTAGAAAGTGAAAGAAAAGTCCGGAGAATAATGCGCGGAAAGAATCACGGGTAGTAGAGTTCAGTCGATTATGACCTAGTTCTTGAGAATTCCTTTGATAAAACATACATCAAAGCGGAGGAAATGGAGTGGGGAGAGTTTCTCGTAATCCAAAGGAAGGATAGACAAAGGAAAGGGATGTGTCTTGCGGACGTCACCACCCACTCAAATTCATCTCGCATAGTGCTCGTCCACCTTGGAAGAGAGAGAGGTTTGCTCAACCTCTACGTAATGGCCTCCCAAAAAATAACAGAACTAACCCAAGATGAGTCGATAACGGGTTTGTTTGGCGGAGTTTCGGAGACCATAGCTTTGCACTCACGCTCGGACTTGCATCTGATTCTTCGTTATTTTTATTTTCTTCCAAAAATCCGCATCGTCTTACCCCACTTTTTCCTATTCCAAACATATGCGTTGTTGGAGATCAGAGAATCGTTTTCTCGAAGGAGCGGGCTAAGAAACGGATACAATGACTGTTATTCTGATTCCCTAAAAAGTAGATAATTGCAGATATTTCAAAGCCAGGCTGACGATTATTTCCTAGTATTTTTTACGCATCGTCATCAATCCATTTGTTTTATATTTTTATGATATTTTTCCCCGAACATTATGATTATCTTTGGTTACACGTTTTACCATCCATTTATTATGCATTTACCATCCATCCAGTTTCATTCCGACGCACTTTGTTAATTCTTTTATTCTTCCGTATATAAATACATCAATCACAAATATAAAAATTTTAATACTAAAAGCTTAATCGAATTAGTGTCTTGTTATTACTCAATATACCAACATTAATTTCCATTCCATTTAGCTCGGTCCACTCAGCTGATTGATTTCAGTCATTTGTAAAAGTAAGCGTTCGCGTTTTTTCTTTTCGGTACACCTTGGAGTCCTCAGAAAAGTATATGAATTTGGATTTAATACTCATTCGGAGATAATTTATGTAAGGAATATGAGAGACCCAAGAACACAACCTTGCGGGATACCTTAAGTTACTAGTTAGTTTTAATTCATATATTACATTGAGACGCTTTACTTTATATGTGTGATGAACTCCCTACCGGAGCTTTCTTGAGGGGTTTCTCTACCGGCTTTTAAGTGAATGCCAAGCAATGAACAAATTAAAGAAGAATCCTTTTCTACATGGCTGAAAGCGGTTAAAGTATCGGTTATGGCTTGAATTTCAAATAAAGACATTGTTAAAGAGTTAAATAATACTTTATAAAAATTACACTATCATTTGGAGCCCCTCATTCGCAACTAAATATTTTAGTTTTAAAATTTATGTAATTATAAATTTATTAAACAATAATTAAAACGAGTCTAATAAAAAGAGTTGAAGTTCAACTACTTTTATATTTTAATTCGATTTTTATGGTTAGAATTCTGTAAGGTATAAATAAATATCATTTTTTATTCGAATAAATATCATTCTTTATCGTCAAATGAAAGAAATAGGAGACAGATGAGCTTGACTTTATGATTTGTGGGATATACGTAATGCGTTTTTTGCGTAAAATATCTGACCTGAACACTTTGTCCAAGGCGAACTGCAGAGTTTGCGTTCCTCGAAAGTTCAATCATATATTTTTGAGAGTGCAACGCAAACAGAATCATTTCGGCTTTGCTCGTAAACAGCGGGAATCACTTAAAGGGAGAACAGAACACAAGTGTTATCGATTGATGCGAATCAGCCTCTCGCTACGTTTACATTGCTCTTCGGAAACCATCACTCGGCAGAAACTTAAAACTGCTCTTGTGAATCACTACGAAGTGGATCATTATTTCATTACCGTTCAGAAAATTAATCACTAATTAAATGCAATGAGACTCAGAGTTTTTATGATACTATATATATTTTTATTCAATTAGCAATTATGAATCATTTCCTTGATGGAATGAAATTTCCAACGGAAACTTCGGATGCGTTAAATATGAATTCTCATCAGACTTGCTGTCTGTTCCCCAAAGTTAATTTTAGTATTTGCCCAGCTGTTGTAAGGATGCATTTGGCTTAAAGGTGGAAATGCGTCATTCGTGAAAGCTGGAAAGTTCGTGGAGAAGAATTGAAACGCTTAACGTCAACGTTACTTTTGTCAGGAAAGTTTTTAGGTCGACGGCCGGTGGGATCCTCACCCATTTTACTGTTACAAACAGAAAGTTTCGGAGAGGGCTTGAACGCCTACGCAAGATGAGGAGTGAGGTAGTTTGTTTTTATATCTCTCACCAGGTTGTTATGAGCGGAAAATGTAAGCGCATCTCATGCATTCTATGAATGCCTAGCAAATAAATGTAGATAATCTTATTCACATTTTAAAGTGGTAAAGTTCAATCTGCATAGGATTTTCATTGCATTTCAATTAGAGGGACTCAATGATAGCATAAAATTACGTAGTATCACTCATACCTCAGTGACTTCCATATTTCGTGAAGTCGCATACAAGACTGTGACAAAAACAAGTGAAAGATTAATATTTCTAAGTCATGTAGCAAAAGAAAAATAATAAGTATTTTATTCGTCGAAACGCAGTTAGAAAAGGAAGGTTGAATCTGTAAAAGCATACAATTAAATAAAAAAATGGAGGTGAATTTTGTTATCGAGTACCGTTCAACATCTTACCATATTCATTATAAAATATTAACAATTATGAAACAAAACTAGACTTAGCACACAAACAAGTCTAAGTCTAGTTTAGTTTCATAATCGATAATAAATTATGGAGATGTTTCACGAAATGTCGATCGATATGTTTAATTATAAAAAGTGTGGAATTCACGAATTCTAATGCTATTATCTTCGTTTATTCGGCAAGAAGTTTCAGTGTTCACGTACTGAAAATGAAAACTATTTAACTGGAAATATGACTATCCTCTAATAACAGCAACATCAGATTAAAAGGTAAAGGACACACAAATTGCGACTTTGAGGTACTAAATTGATTCAAGTGCTTATATTTTTGGGATAAAAAAATCGGGTTGAAATACCTACCAATCCGCAAAAAAATCTGTATCTAACAGGATGAAAATGAAAAGAAGCGCATCCAATAGGGAGGAACTGAAAAAGCGTTGGGATTAAATGAATTAGGGGAAACATAAATCAAAATTGGGATGAAGTCGAAAGAAATCGATGCAGTAAATGAAGCTGTAGAAGTCCGAGTAGCCCAAATAAAAAAAAGGAATCGAATGATCCAGAACGGGTACGCAATAAAGTGAAAGTGAAATTCAAAGAGAAAGAGGGAGGCTTACTGGAAGAATAAATCATTTAAAATGTCACAGATTCGAAACTTGCCAGGGAATCAAAAATGAAGCAGAATGTCTGGAACGAAAAAACTGAGCTAGGGATTTGAAAACGAATATTTAAAGTGTTATGGTTGTACTGTTTATTCCAGGAATAATTTGTTATTTTTCTTTTAGTTTCTCCAAGAACAAAGAAATGGTGTTAGAAAATTGTTAGATAAAGATGTAGGAGAGCAAGTAGAACAATGATGAATGTATGAATGAAAACAAAACAGCTGAAATTCTTTCGCATATTGCGTAAATTACGATGGCTCAATTCTGGTATCTATTAATTTATAGAAGTTGGAATTTTATGGCATCTATTAAATTACGGAAAACGGGAGAAAACTAGATTTTATCTACTGAAAATAGCTATTATTACTATTTGTCGTTAGTGTTTCAATCAGACGTCCACGGAGAGCCTTCAGGCCGAAAAAGTTGGTATATAGAAATAAACGTTTTCAACAACAATAGAAATATTTGGAAAGAATAGAAAAGTATATTATATTTAAAAAATAATGTTCCTCCTCTCTAATCTGGAAGAGTAAACTCGTAAGAAGATAAATTGAGTAATAACGTAGTTGGAATGATCGGGCCGATTCAGACTCGAAAGAAAATATGAATCAGTAATTTTGATATACTTGCGAGTTTCTAAATAAAAAATATAAAGCATTCTAAGAAGAGTTTCAGGCAGTTCCATATTAAGGGGAATGGGTAGTACCACGTTATGAAAACTCACAGAGCAAGGGCTACATATGCAAAGTGGATCCCACCATTAGACTGTATAATTTGCTCACTTAGAATTTTTAAAGTTATCTTTATCATCTAATATAAATGTTTGTTTAAAAAAAGATTTTTGGAAGTTTTCAGAAAATCTCTTATGCAGCTAAACATCGAGTTATAAAATTTTGCGTTCAGCTGCGTTATATAATGATTGGCTTGTATCAGTCTCACTGCTTTACTTCGCCTAAGATTCAAATATCCTGTTATAATAAGAAATATATGCAGTGCAAAATATGTGAAATCAAATGCGCTGATAACTTACTTACTTAGATCGCCAGTTTTCAGATGCAGTGAATGCCGTTGTAGATCTTTGGTAAATGGTAGAGAAAAATGCATCTCTAACATATTCTTGTCTCTTTGTCCCTCATGTCTGTGATAATATGAAAACTGTAGAGATAACAGATATCAGGAATAGAATTCATTTTGGTCAGTCTTTTTCGAATGCTTTGGAAAAAAGTTCTTCATAAAGAATTTATGTTGTACTCCACGATTTTTTTCCACGTATTGCATCCTGGATTAACGAGGAAAGCAAGGGCGAACTACCTCACTCCTCATCTTGCATAGTATTGTCATTGCCTCTCCAAAGCTTTCGGTAGCTAATGATGGATGGATTGTGGATCAATCTGCCCTCAGGGCTGAATACATTACAGATAGACAGATGCAGTTGCTCAAAATATAGAGTGCCCAAGGTCAAACGAGTAAAGCGATGGAGAGGAAAACATTTCATGGCAGAAATAAAGTAGATCATTCCCATACCCATTGATCACAGTTTTAAACGGGAATCATTATCCTAGATGAGAGGGAGTTCAAAGGAGGGGCGCAAAAATACAATATTCCTCTTGAATCTATGGATGATTGTGCTCGTCCATTAGAAACGATTGCATGCGCGATTTGGGTAGGACCAGTTCAAGGATAAACCGGCAAATCTGACGAATTACCGGAACCGATCGCCGCTTGTCTCGTCGTGCACGTATTTTATCGTCCTTCCATTGACCTCTCTGGGTTTGACCCGCCGCGATCCTCCCTCTCTATCGCAGGTAGAGAACGGAATGAGGGTGAGGGGTTGGTAAGAGAGAGAGAGTGAATAATAACTCTGGGGTTTTGCCTGACCCCCGAGAAATCAATACCGACATCTTTGGGGAAGGCCGGTGGAGGTTATCTCATTAGAAGTGGCTTGCTATACTGACACACACACGTGGAGGCTTAGGATTGCAAAGGGAAGCGGAATTCGGCCGACCCAAAACGAGAGAGAGTATAACAGAGCAGCTTTGACTGCAAGGGGAGAAAGCTGCCGATGCTGTTTTTCGGCTGCCTCCTTTGGAGCTGTTTCAGGGTCACGAGATTGTAGATTTTTTAATTAAAGCCTAAGAACTAGTCTTAAAAAAACTGACGGACTATTCATTTCGGTGATTATATTTTAGAATACTTTTCTCTTTCCTGTGGGAAATAGTGCCCTATGAATAACGATTGCTCGTTAAGATTATACAGCTAAATTACAGCTGATCATTAAATTCTAAGCACTCAACTTTGCTTTTCTTCCATCACCGTAAATCACTTCTTTCGCCTGATAATAGTTGCAGTAATCGAAACTTCAGTAATTTGGATCTTAAATCGGAGGTTACGAAGTTTTTTGTGCTTTATTTACTCGATATTAGTTTCAAAGATGTTTGCATTTGCGTCTTATTTATTTATTATATTGTAATTTGTTTATATATTGTAATATTTGTTTATTAAATTTTCATTTTCCGAAAATATCTGTCTTGAAGTCTGCAGTGAAGAAATCTTTGTTTAAATATATTACCAAAAATAGCTGATTGACCTGGAATGATTGAGCAGGACTGATTTACCAGAAATTCTTGGTTTTCTACAAACAGGGTTAATAATGACTAAACATCAACCAGAACAAAGGGAAATAACAGATTTTTAATCTCGCAATAACTATATTGAAATAAGGGAATGTTCTCATAGTTTTTGTTAAATTTCTTGTAAAAGTTTCTATAACACGCAGATATTTAATGTTTGGAAAACAATTTTCTTTTATTTCCATAATGAATAGCAACATTTTAAATGTCACATTCTCATGTAATTTGATTATCTTAGCATATCCGTTGTGCGACAGCATGACCTTATGCTAATATATGAAATTTTTGCGTTAATGTGCTAGAAAATCGTTAATATAAACTAAGGACATCTTGTTATGCCTCGTTGTAAGAAAGCGGTCGAACATCCCGAGGCGTTAAATACTTAGCGTTCCAAATGGGAATCTTACGGTGTTTCCTTATCTCTTCCCGCTCCTTTTCTCCCTTCTTTAGCGAGCCTTAGCTCCGGGCGTCTAAGCCAACCACCATCGTTCTGGTTCCTGGAGAAAAAGTACTTCCACTCCCCCCCCCCCCCGTAGCGTCCCGGTCCGTTTCGCCAGAAGGCCGCAAGGAGTCGCCACCTCCGAGAGGGCCGTTGCGTTAACCATTAGGGGAGGAAGGAGGGTGGTTTTCAAAGAGTCAGTAGGTTAGTGCCTCCTGTTTCCCCCGTATATCAATGGGAATTCCATTCGTTGTAACGATTTTGGTGTAACCATCCCCGATGAGATGCGGAGGAAGTGACGGGAGGCAAAGAGAATTGTGATTGGCGGATCAATAGGGGGTGGTCGGGCCAGTGGACGGGTTAGGACGACGAGCTGTGAAAAGCGTTGGGCGGGGAGAGATTTGAGCCGGGAAATGTCGAGGGCACAACTTGGCCGTAAAGGGGTCAAGGCCGATTGCGAAGCTCTTTCTCATTAGATGCATACTTAATTGACCAATACGGCGGAGGGCGTCCATTTTACTCCATTTGCGTGTAGCCGCTGGAGCCTGGCGGTCGAAGGAAAGTTTCTTGGGGTACCTTCTAATGAAGGTGCTGTTGGTTCTTCGGAAAATCAACTTCGCGCCCGATTGGGTTCCCTCGGATGCGCGAAGATTACGGAATTTCGGCTGCCGTTATTTGTCCAGAAGTTTCTTCCCATTACCATAACGATGCCCGCTAACCGAATAACCGAACCGAATACACTCCGAGATTTCGGTAGACATCCCACTCCACTCCGTTCAATTGCGGGAGATGTTGTGCCCGTTTTCTGTTCAAAACTGACAATCAGAAGATGTTTTGGTTGTTTTAAAATAACTATTGAGATACTACATGTGATGATAACGCTGTGTATTAACCTACGTCGAGGAAGGTTAAAATTCTATGGTAATGAAAGTTGTTCTTTTTTTCTCTCTCGGCATGGAGAGCTACCACATAGTTGAGGCCGAAACAGTGGATTTTGTTAACTATCTCATAATTGCGATATTATAGAAGCTGTTTAGGATCATTTCTCGATGAAAAGCATTGCACTTTTAATGAATAAAAAACAATTTTAAAAATGGGCATTTTGCGACCCTTAATTAATAATCAAGATTAATGACTAGAACTGTATCTTCCTTCAAAAAGTGATGTCAGCTAGGGCCTAAGCTTTAAAAAGTTAAAGCCTTTCTTGGCGTATAACAACATAATTTTTAGATATAGTACGATCGGAATTTCAAGTTAACTAATAGAACAGTTGCCGACCGTAAGATACGGTCAGTAACATGGAAACGCTGAATTTTTATGTGATGAATTTCTTGATCGAATTTGTTTTCATTATGATCGTAAATGGAGAGTTGCCTTCCCTTTTTCCAAAGTATACGTCGAAGCTTATTTTTCTGAGTTTGTGTTAAAATTGATTTAATTTGATATCTTAACTAAGTCGATAACTCCATAATGTAGCACGTGCCATGTGGTGTTCCTGTAGCAAACTGCATCCTTACTGAGGATAAAATCCTTCGAATGGCCAAACCTTTAGAAGCATTCAACCGTATGTTACAGGGCCGTTTACGTATTTATGACATCTTTTTGTTAGCCCGTAACTGATATTCAGTGAGAAAATTTTCATGCTAGTCGTGAGCGGAACGTTTAAACGTCGATAGATCACAATCTAAAGAAACGGGGATGATTTTTGTATACGTCTATTAAATAATCGTTAAATATTTTATTCGGATGTAAAGAATTAGGAGGATTATCTTTGAATACCTTGATAAAATGTTTTGGAATTCAATACCTTAAGCCTAGATTTTAATTTTCGAAAATTTTAAATATTTTATCTAAAGAATTTCGCTATAATTAAGCGAATATAGGTCACTATGCGACTTAAGTCTAAAAAGTCAGTTGTACTATTAAGTAACTTATAACTAAAAATTGTTTTGTTACAGTTTTAAAACTAGAGTAAAAACGCAAGGATGAACAGATGTGAAAAATAATGGCATGATTGGGATACGATACTTTCCTTATACTTTCCGGATACACTTTCCGAACACTTTCTAACTGTGGCTGGAGACCTGGCTTGGAGTCCCAGTCTCCTCGCTATTTTTCATTTCAGTATATTCTAGGATTTAAGGCACTCGTCTCGTGCTAATTTCCCTCATCCTTAGAGCAACATTCGTTCTCAAGTTTTTTCTCTATACAAAAGAAAGTGCTAAGTAAATATCGCAAAATAAAAATCCACGCACAATTCTTATGAAAGCATTGAGATGTAATTCAAACGGATATAAAAATTTGCAACATAGCATTCCATCCATCTCTATACAAAAGAAAGTGCTAAGTAAATATCGCAAAATAAAAATCCACGCACAATTCTTATGAAAGCATTGAGATGCAATTCAAACGGATATAAAAATTTGCAACATAGCATTCCATCCTAATATAATATGTGTAATAGGGACTGTATTTCACCACGTCTGCTTTCGCGACTTAGTTCAGGAAAATTCTGTAACGCTCTTCGTCGAACCGATTTAAGTTTTCTATTGCATACTTACGTTTAGTTTACAAACACCATTTTAATGGTTTTCTTGACAATTTATGACCTTTACCTCTTCATTTCCTAAGAAGAAAATGATGTTTGCTAGTGATTCGTATGTCAGTGGCAAAGCGATTCTTTTCCGATTCTAATATTTATCTCACAAACGTACTTGCCATAAAGTTCAAAGAAATTTGATGATTTTTTTAGACGGCCACATTCCGCGTTTTATTAAAGCGCTCGTCAGCTCAGAGGAAGTTTTCTCCGAAAAATGCGATAAATATTTTAAAGGTGGAGAAATGAATGTAATTTTCTGCCAAAACAGTTCGCATCAGTGATAATGTTTAAGGTACCCCAAGTCAGCGAAAGGATGTCATTTCCTGCTTAAAGTTTGATATCGGTTTTATTCTTACTAAAGAAGTTTTCTCCGCTTAATGTAATTTAAAAAACTACCAGCAATTCAGTCAGTCATTCATTAAACTGAAATAGTAATTAAGATTGGGGGTTTCGAAGCTGGTTGGAAGTTAAATTTAATAAATCTTGGAAACCTTTGCGTAAATATGTGCGAAATTTTCTCATGTAATCTCTTGATATAATTTGGTTATAATTAAATCCAATTTGGAGCTATTGAGGTTTTTACTGTGCCTATATTTTGAAATTATAACTACCGTAACAGGTAAAACGTTTCCTGCGTGGGTCCTTTGTAATAATTTGAATGTTTTATCGAAATCTTTTTTATTATTGCTTGATCACTTTTTATTATTTCATTAATAATTTATTAATTTCAATAATTTCGAATTCAAAAGCATCACCCATTTAAATATGTATAGTTCCATAACTAACTTCTGCACGAGGAAACATTTGATTTCCTTTCGTTACGTAGGTTACATTTGCCAGAGTTTGCAAGTTCTGCGTTCCATCCTTCGCCCCTAGCAAACATCTCACTTATTCTTCCAACCCTGCAAATTAAAGCCTCAAAAATAATTTCCCAAAACGAGGACTGGAATAGCGGTCCCCGTAGGCGTGCAGCATTCTCCCGCTAACAAAAGCGTCGGTCAACACTCAACTTTTCCCAGGAGACGGACGGAGGAAGTTAATGACGGCTGTGTTCTCTGGAGACCGCCTTAAAAATATGACTACATTTCAAGGTTTTGGAAACTCGTTCTAGTTTTGTACTCGTTCATATATTCTTTGAATTTTTACAGAGGGGCAACTTTAGATTTCGCTAACGCAACATTCTCTCTCATTAAAACTATTTCATGCTCTGGTTCCGGTAGGGCTAACTAACTAACTTTGGCATTTTGTTCGCATTCTTTTAACGACTTGAATATTTGGAAATTTATGTTTATAGTTGTTGTGGTAATAGTTTCAATGGGAAATTATTTTGTTTGGGTGATAAAGGGAAAAATCACAGCTAGCTGAAATAATCCTAGAAAATGGGAATAGCGATACATTGTTCATCTTTAGATTCGTCATCTTTTTCAAATCTCCTCGGTCGTAACTCTTTGTTTTCGTTCAGGCCAGGTTTCTTGAGCTAGATCTCCTTTTCGTCGCGAAATTAAGAATTAGGAATTATCAGAGCTCTTACGGCAATATTTACCCAGTACCCAGCAATTATTCTTCAATACTTAAGTAGTAAAGTAGCCGTTAATAGAAGTTATCTGGTTATCAATAACAGTTACACAATATTTTACTGAACAGTTTTCGCTTGATTTGAATTATTCAAATTAATCGGAAACTCTTCTGTCTATCTGTGTTTTGTTTCAAACTCTATCTATTTCGGTTGTATTTCGCTACATTACAGTTTTAAAGTATTAATTCACTCTTTCTACGTGAATTTCCACATCAGAGACGATCATTTTGTTATTTATTGATTAATTTTGCTGCATATGTAGTTTTTTTCGAGAACGTTATTAAAACAAACTCTTACAAAGGTATGATTAACGCAACTCAAGGAGTTCATAATAAACATTGATTCTATGCTATAAAAATATGTTATTTACATTTGCGGCATCCTTGAGTTTCATTCATGTATAGCAAAAAGATATTACATAAAATTCGGAGTTTATCAGATCGTATTATCCATCCAATATTGCGTCAACTCGCACTTTTTATGCTTTCTAACACAGCTTGTGTTTGCGGCTGTATGCTTTGGGACCTCCAGGGGACAACTTTGATGTTCGAATTGGAGAGGAGAAAGCGGAAAATGACTCCTGTTGTTACAAGAGACAAAAGCTTTAATAACATTGTATCAGAGGTGATTAAATCTCTCGGTTGGGAAGCTCAGAGGAGAAGATGATAAAAATAATCAAAAATTTAAGCGAAATTTGCAAACAGCAACCCGAAGGGGAGAGTATGAAACGCTTCTTTTTTAAAGTGAACATCAGAATCTCAAACTGGCGACATCATTAAAATGTTTTGCAGTCATAAATTTATTCATCCTTTCATCAACATAAAACAAAGAAAGTATTGATGTATTTTAACGTAATAGATTAGTAAATATTTTAGAAATGTGGTGGAACCTGGATGATTTCTTCAGTATAAATGACCGTTTATGGAACTTAGTGTTTCAAAATATATATTACATGCTATTCGATTTGCGATCAGTTTTTTGCTGACAGTTAAGGTAAGCGTTATGGGGATAAACCAGGTGAAATTATGTAGATGAAAGCTCATTTAATTCACATTTCCTCGCTGGCATCATGATGTTATTTAATTAAATTTTAATTCATAACTAATTAATTTACTAATGAATTTATTAATTATTCTCCTATACTATAGATTTCGGGAATCATTAACAAGGTAAAAAGTAATCAGTAATTTAACGGAAGGGCCAATATACGAGTATTATTACGCTACCGTCATATCGAGGGATTGGTTAGTCGTTCGAGCTAATCATCTGTTATCACAGTCATGAAATTCTTCCCTACTCCATCTTCTGTAGTATTTTATGGCTGACTGCCCCATTTTTCCTTGACGATCACCAAATATTCCTTCTTGGTATCGTTTTTCTTCTTTTCTCCCAGAAATGGCACATAATTTATTTATTTAATTTTTAATCTTTAGACATCGCGAGCCCTTTACAGTGGATTGACTAACAATAAAATTATGTAACAACGAAGTAAAATTTTAAAAATAAAGAAAAACAAATATTTAAATAAACGACAGAGCAAAGTAATCGACTACAATATTAGTACTATAAAGTATACAGCTACAATATTTATTGTCGATGAAAAGAATTCCCATTGTTAATGGTTTTTGAAGTTATTTTAGACGACAGCAAACATAGTAGTCGTGTCTTTTGTCGTTTCTTTAAGCATTTGTCTTTGTTTATTATTTTAATTTTTCTGTCTTTGTTGTTACATATTTTCACTGGTTTTCAATCCATTGTTCTCTATGGATTTAATTTAAAAAATTAAATAAACGAGTTTTTGGAGTTCGTTTCAACAACTACGAGAAACTCAACCATAGGTGGCTACTTCTATTCAACTACAATATTAATTGAAATTTTAGGTGAAAATATAAATCATAGTTGAACCATATTATGAAAATGTATCTGAAGGAAAAATAGAAAGTTCACTGTTGAACAGATTAGTTAAGCGGCAGATGAAGGATGCTTTAGTGATATCATCAACAATTTACTCCTTTTGCCTCCACATTTCTAGTGGTGGACAGTCTTTATCGCTTCTTCCAGAGCTTCAAGGTTCGATCTTCTTTCCACCAGCTAACTCCTACAACCCTTCCCCGTTAACACATCTCTGCAACTTCTAGGTCGCCCTTCTCTGTCCCAAGGTTCACCATTTACTACCGTAGAGTTAGGTACTCCAAACGCTAAACGACAGGGACAATGAGGGCTAAACTAGTTTCATCCGTCATTCCAACAGACTAAATAGACCAATGGCTTTCGAGAACAATATAATGGAATATAATGGTAGCCATAACAGTAATACCGGGTATCTGACTAGAGTTAATGAAAAATTTCCTTATGGATCGACTTAATCTCTCCCATTACCCTAAGTGGTGACCATTTCAGGCGTCGGAGAGCTAAGGGGAGCGATCCTTAGCTTTCGAATCCCGCTCACATCCCCACTCAGCGACGCCCTTGAAGTTCTTCCCATTCGAATCGCTTTATTAGTATTCGGGGATAAAAGGGACTCGAGACGGAAGCAAGTAATAGTGAGGAGCCGTTCGATCTAGCAATTTCATATTCTAAGTCCGTCCGATGACACCGTGGCCGTCATCCGTTAGTTGTCTCGAAAGAGAGGCTTGCGACGATGATACAGCCCACAGCGGAGGTGAAGAACGAGGCCGTTACCAATGCCACGAATTTAAGTTCCCTGCACGCCTATTTTAGTTTTCAAAATTGGATGATAAAATGAGTTGTTGTCATTTACTGGTTAAAACGGTATCCCGCTTATAAACCGCTCACGCGGTTTTCATTCGGTTCCCTGCTTAGCATCTTAAGCTAGTTTTAATTTGCATAGTTTTAAAGCGGAATTTAAAAAATAGCTGTATCATATCCATATTGCATGTTTTTTGATTAATAATCTCATTTGCAGCTCATAACAGTAAATTCGTAACATCCGAGTCATATAAGCAGTTACTATTATTTCATGAAAAAAGAGAGGAAGAAGAAATGTAACTGGAGTCAACCTTTTCAAGAGCTCATGGTCATGAAAATATCCTTGCAGCATTAAAACTGCATTACAAATTATAAAGCAACTTAAATATTGATATGAAATACATCATTTTATTTGTTTCCAATGCCTTTAATTCCGTCCTGCGGGTGGTAACTTATGAAAGTCTTCAATAAATCCTTACGTTATACCTTTACTTCTTCAAGTAGTACCTTGTCACGCGTTGCTTTTGGAGGGTAATGATGAAACATCCATTTGGCAATGTGTTCGGAGTCATTAAAATCTTAATTAATAATTTAGCATTAATTCAAATTATACAAATATATGAAAAGGTGAGATGATATTTTTTACTCCCGTTAATTATTGCCAAATTTTATTCGAAAAAAGAAATATAATTCAAATTATCAAAAATAATTACATGAATATAACTGATTAATCAACTTTTAGTAGATAATTTTTCCGCGATCGGTGAGGTAGCGTTAGCCTAGAACGCCGGGGTCTCGGGTTAGAATCCTAGTTTGGGCATTGTCGTTTGTGTTTGAGATTGGAAAAAGGTTGGTAAAAGTGGTCTCTTAAGATCAAAATTCGCATAATAAAGTGGTCATTATTGTCATCATTACTGTTAATCAGATTGGTTAATTCAATTCTTTTCGAAAATATAACTAGAAATAATTATGCGGATGAAACAAAATAATGATACAATTCCGAACATGTTAGATAAAACTTTGTGAAGCTAATTTGCCGGTGCCTTGTCGTTACTTTTATTTGGATAATTTAAAATCATCGGAAAATAAAATAAATGTCTTAACTGATCTTCGTCGAACATGAAAATGGATGGAGATAACTTGACTTCGTGTCCAACATGAATTATGTTCTAAAGAGGTAAGAGCAAACTCTTGATAATTTCTATAGAATAATTTTTTTATTTACGGCTAGCACCGCCTACAGGTATACATCACCTGATGATGTGATAATAGACACCTGATGATGCGTACATGTGGACAAATCTTGTCGAAATTAAGAAATATGTACTGTGGAAATTACTAAGTATATGTTCTTACTTCTTTAGTATGGCGTCGTTCCTCAAAGTAGGGCTTGGACATATTAGCTTCATGAATTATGTTGTAGGAAATTTGGGTAGGAGATTATCTGTCGCTGTTCCTTACCCTTTCCTGGGGCTAATTCCCTCTTGAGACTGTGAAATCTTCGGGCCGTTGAGGATTTGGCGGCTGCAAGCTTGTTGAGAGGGCGAGAGACGCGGTGGGAAAGAGAACAGGACGCTGCAGTTTGCATATCGCTGGTCAGCTCATCGTCCGAGGGGAAGTGAGCAATTTTCGTTCCTCGGTTCGCGGTCTCGCGCACGCATTAAGTTGCGGCACGTTAGGGCGTTGCGCCCCAGCACGTGTTGTGTCTGCTTAGACGTTAATTCAGCGAGAGACCGCACCCTCAATTCGGAACCACTTTGCTACTGAGATAGACTTGTCTGAGATAACCACCCCGGCCTTTCTCACGTCCCTCTCTCTACATCCTTTCTCCTGCGTAACTGAGCCATGACACTCGTGAGAACTACCTCAATCATCTGAATAGAGATCTAGAGGCGATCCTCGAAGGATACTTCACCTATATGGTCCTCCTTCGCCTACCCTCGAGGCGTCTGGGTATCCAATTTCTTTCCTTTTGACTTTTTATGAGTCGCCTCCCTTTCTCGTGTCCCTTTCGCTCTCCGCTCTTCAAATATGCTGGTTGGTGCTTCTCTCACAGTGATTACCCTATCCTCAGATTGTCACTCACTAAATTTCACGATATACGATATATATTTTACACGCAAATGCGATTCAAGAATAACATTCGGTAACTCATGCAATGGGCTCTCCGATCGTTGGGTTCTTCGATCACTTAAAAGTGTATATCATTTAGAGCATGTATCGTGACGCAACGGTGAGTAGCGAGGAGGCTCTCTAAGATTTCTTACATGATTTACCGGATTTCGTGATATTCTAAATTTCTTTGGCGAGTGCCATTAATTTTTTGTTTGATAGTATTTAACATTAAATTGTACAAACATTACCGTAAAATTTAATACATAACCGTTATTATATTAGTATTAGTATTGTTATAAGTGCTTCGACAGCTTAGGTCATTTCGCACATAGGCTCCCACCGGGAATCGAACCCGGGATCGCTTTCACCGAAGTCGAACGCGTTGCCCACTTGGCTATCCGGGAGCCCGTTACTATATTTCTATAGTGATTTCACTAAACTAACGCACATTCAAACGGAAATTAGTATTAAAATGCACCGTTTCGTATGCAGCGAAGTTTTGGGCATATTCCGTGAGGGAATAAACCGTGGCAACCACAAGTTAAAACGTGAGAACCATTAAAGAAACACGGTCAGAGACTTTGCTTACAGTACATACAACCATAGGGCATGCATTTAATATTTCATGAACACCACCTGAATTTTATTTACAGTATGTAAGTACCTACTGTAAGTAAAATTTGCATTCCATTTCGCGGATTCTCGTATGATTCATGTAAACCAGTAACGCTATATTCCTACCATTGAAGAGAGAGGATTTAATCTACAGCCATCTTATCATGATCCAGCAAGTTTCAGATCCGTAAATTTTATCTATCGTCAATCTTTGGTTCATTTCATTTCCACCTCCTGAATATAATTTCATGTATGACTCGCGAATCACCGCATAAAAGATCACTTTTTCTCCTTCAGCAAAGTCGCTACTTCCATCCCTTCCCTATCCCGAGAGAGACAAAGAACAATCTCTCATTTTCGTCGTAATTTCGGGAAAACGTTTTGTCGTTTGATTATGAGCTTCTCGCTTGCTCTGGCTTATAAGATCTCTCTCTATTCGTTATTCACGTCATCTTATACGAACTTCTCGAAAAGTTTCCGTCTGTATTTAAACCATTCCT
Source organism: Ladona fulva (assembly GCA_000376725.2). Taxonomy (NCBI): domain Eukaryota; kingdom Metazoa; phylum Arthropoda; class Insecta; order Odonata; family Libellulidae; genus Ladona; species Ladona fulva. The sequence continues at coordinate 1,368,420 of KZ308230.1, read as the reverse complement.
TCGCGGAATTCCGACCAGGAATTTTAATCATTTCCGACTGCCATCAAATCCTTACTCTCCCTTAATGAAAGCCCCTCATCGCTGTAACCTTTCTAATTCGGAGATGAAATCAGTCTCGTTAGGGTGTTCGGGTGGCAAAAATATGCCGCCTTTTCAACATTTGACTTCCAACAGACCCGTGAAAATAGAATCGAATAAGTGTTTAACTCTATCTGACGTCATACTCGAGTCGGAGAATCGCTATTGAGATGATGAAGCTAATGATATTCTCTGAAACGTCTTTGTTTTATCTTAATGTAGAAGATGGGCGCGAAGTAATGTAAAATAAAGTGTATCCATAGGGGTTCACAACCTTTTCGGTTCCCGTACTCCTTTTAGGTCTTAAGTAAAATACCTCTAAACCATATACCCTTTTGTCATAATTGGAAATATTTTTGGAAACCAAAATATAAACATAGAATTGGTGGAGAACGTTGCTGAACATTGGACTTGGAGAATATTGTAGTGCTTTGTAGGCATAATATTTATTGCAGGAATTTTTCTGGTGTTGTCGGGCCGGTTCCTCTGGCACCAAAGGAAGGTGCCGAAACGTCGATGGTCTTCGAAGCAGTGACCAGGCTGACAACCCGAGAACATTTACTGCAAACATATATGACTATTGAATCACTACAATATTCTCCTACTCCAATATTCAGTAATGTTCGCCTCCAATTCAATGTTCATATTTTGGTTTTTATAAAAATTTACTTCCTATAATGACGGTAAGGGGATAGGGTTTGGAGATAATTTACTTGAAAGCTAATGGTCTACATGCATCATCTTCGCCGGGAAAACACTAGATCGATATTTATATTTATTTGTCTACCATTTACCTTATACTGGACAAGTTTCACGTAACACCAGAGGGTTAGTATAGCCCAGATTGCCTTAGGTTGTCACGGCGAGGGACATTCTCAATTTTTGGCGCAGGATTAGTACGATTTCAATTGTTTTTATACTTAAGAACTATCACAGATACGTTTCCTAACTTACTCTATATAAAACAAACTTTCTGTTCAAATAACGTTTTATATTTATTTTATACTTTTCGTGCAAACGCATGTCCGTCAAAATAAGTTGGACAGTTGGTGGTATCAAAACAATTCAATTGACATATGAGCTTGAGAATTTAATGAGATGAGGAGTAGAAAGGCTGAACTTCAATCGTTGAGAAATTAAGGATAAAACTCTTCCGTTAATTATTAATAAGAAATATTTGCAATATTCTAAAATAGCAGATGGGAGTGTGAAGTGAATAGATCATATTATGTACTTATTACTAAAAGCGGACCTGTGAGAAAGGAAAAACGAATAATGACAGATAATACTGGTTAACCAGATGCTTAACACAGAGACCCCCCAATCAGTACATTCTCTGTATTGTCTGCTTCGTTATAAAAACTGAATAAAAATTGTTTTTCCCACAACAATAGGTATATGCGTTTTCTTTTATCTTCAGATTCTTACAAATCTTTTACTTCCGAATGTTTTTCTCTTTCCACAATGCCATCATTGCTGCCATTCACCGCACTGACAGTTTCTCTTTTTTTAAAATATTTTTGTCAATTCTTTCTGCTAGATAATATTAGATCCGGTAAGGTTTCTTCTGCTTTGTCGTTTGTGAAAGACACAATATCTGTGGCAGAAACCCCTCTACGAGCATATTTCGGTTTTTCATTTCAAGAGCATGTTCATAAAATTTGCTGCTACTAACAATGTCATTATCTTTAGTACAAAATGCTATTTAATATTCAAAAGATGTATTCCAACCGTTTTTTAACAAGGAGATTTCAATTCAAGAGGCAATTTCAGTGAATTGGGGACCGGTCAGTATAATTTTCATCTTGCTTCATTTTTAAATGCAACGTATAATATCCTCAACCGTTGTGAATATTTTATGCGTGTCTAGTAGTATAGTATTTCCTTCACAAAAGTAATTGAACCAGGGTAAATTAGCAGGGCCTCATAAACGAAATTTTCTCCTCCATTTCATTTTCTTCATCGAAACGCTGCTGCAAGCGGTCTATAATCCCACGGAATTTGAAAACAGGAGAAAGTTCGCAAAAGTTTCAAAAAGGCTTAGCATGCAAACAGATTAGAGCAGAGGATTATTGCGTAATAATGGCTGACAAACCTTTATATATTGAGACTAAAACATCCTGCGACTAATCTCTCTTTCTTGAGCTTCGGTAGTTTAAGTGTAATTGAAGGTAGCTTTGAGATCTCAGAGTTAACGAATACTAAAAACTTTCTTTATTCAATTTTCGCTCCAGGAATATGATTTATAATTCCGTTATTATCGCTTATTTGTGATCGATGCGAATTGTAATATTCACGATAGTGTGATTCTCTCTTGGGTTAGGGGATTTAAATATGATTTAAGGATTCCTACGATATATAATTGTTAAAAGCGCAATCAAAGGCTGTTTTGAAACATACTTGGTTTGAATCAATATGGGATTCTATTTTGAGTTAACTACTCTATTATTTATGTGAGGAATTCGCTAACTACGTTTCCAATCTGTTTTGAAACATACTTGGTTTACATCAATATGGGATTCTATTTTGAGTTAACTACTCCATTATTCATGTGAGGGATTCGCTAACAACGTTTCCAATCTGCGTGTTTCTTTCTTTCGTTTAAGATGTCTTTATGCTTCGCCTCTCCTTTCCGCAAATCTGCATAATTTTTCTCTTCCCGGAGTATACGTACGCTGTTATTTTTATTTTACATTAATTTTGGAGAATACTAGAATCCTTTATCCAATCCTGAACCGCAGTGCAGTGTTTGTTTTCCATTTTTACTTAATTTGAAATCCCTGCTATTTTTGTGGAGAGATCTCGGGTATAAATTACCCGATGGAATGCAGAGAATAAATGAAGTGCAAAGAAGATGGTGATTACCAGTCATCTGCATTTCCCTAGATTTCATTTAAATAGTCCAATTATCACTGATCTAACATCTATTTTGATGGCAAGACGAATTGTTCATTCTCTCGGCGTCGCAATGTTTCTCTTCCGAGCAAAAATCCCCAAGGCTATTCCTTCTCGTTTTGTACTTAATTTGGAATTGCTACCGTTTTCACGGAAATTTCACGCGATGAAATGCAACGATAAATAAGGCTCAAAGGAACTGAGAACTAACAGCCACATCAACTTCCCTAGTTTTTCATTTAAATTAATCAAATTGCCACTTATCTCATTCGTCTCTCGATGGTAAGACTAATTATTACTCAGGACGTCGCAGCATTCGCAAAACTCGGCATGAAAATTTTCATCAAATTCAATTAAGAAATTTGTTTTACCATTCTCTACTGGGATAAAAGCGATCTTGCTAGTTCCCGCGGGGAGTGCCCGTTCGTCCTCGGAGTATGACCGCCCTAAATGGAGCCTTCCCATCCGCATCTAATCTAGGATGCATGGAAATCCTAACCGCCGCGGAGGAGACCGGTAGAAAGACGGGACGTAAATGGTTCGGCAAACATTTGAATAGTACTACCCGTGGACCGCTGAAGAGGAGCGACCCGAAGTACTTGTCGAACAGCCTCGTATCCTCCGGACGACGGCCGCTGGTCCATGAGGACTCCTGCGAAACGTAATCTGCGAAAGGCCTCGAACGTCGCCATCCGTTGCAGCGCGTACCCAAGTGAACTAATTTCCCTCTCCTGGCCTCGGTGGAGGACTCTAATGGACGCCGTTTTATGAAGAGGGAGGGAGATATATTCGAGGGAGATAAGGAAGGGTTACACAACCTATATGCTCCTTTCATTGCCTTCGCGTTCCCAGACGGGAGCATTCATTCCGCTCTATTTGGAGTTTGGAGGATTTCCGGGAACGGAAGGTTTTCTTTCTCTATCGCGATGAAGGTACGTCAACTGGAGTAGTGGTTTCTGTTTAATAGCGAGGTTCCGCGGGACTGTTACGATCTTTTGTGCTCGGATACCTGGCGCTGGAGTGCGGAAGCGGAAAATACGAGCAATTTCCGTGGCTCGGGAGAATCATTCCACGGACAAGGGATTGGAAAATTAAAATGCCCCGGGGATGTGGTTTTTTGCGACGAGCGGAGATTGAAAATGGGATCGAGGGGATGGCTTGAGACCTTCGCCGAAGTGGGAATGGAATTATTCTATGAATGTGGGCATTTAATCTCCTCTGTTAGTCCCGAATTTGTGGATGATTGAAAAATTGTCCCCTGAGGCAATGGGAGGAACCAAAGGCCTAACGCGTGTTTCTTGTTCTTATCTCAAGGAGGTAAAATTTGTCAATTTGTCAAGAAAACGTCCCCACTATTTTGATTTTGCAAGTGATTTTAGATGATACTGAAGGCATGAAAAGTGGCTGGTTTTCCATACTCCGATCAGTTAGAGATGAGGCCGCGTTATAACACAATGTTTAATAGCAACGAATGGGAATGAATAAGCATTCCTAGTTTTTTCTTTTCTGTTTGCATTTATTCCGTAATAATGCAAGATTCTGGGAAGACAACCAAAGTTTAAAGTGTTGGTATTATTCAGCATCTTTAAATTATTGCTACTTGTAAGAAGGCTAATAAGTCTCAATCTCGCCCTTAAATAAAAACGTGTTATTAATTCCTTTTCAGAAATATTTTATTACACAAATAATGGGACGAGGAGAGTTATCTTAGAATTATATGAAATCTCATTTATTAAGCTTCTTATAAAATCATCTCTTTTCGGTATAAAATAAGATACATAAAATTTACTAGCAATAGTTCGAGGTCAGTCATATCGCAGGAATTGCACTGCAAATTAATTCGCGAAGTCACGGACTATGAATTATTTTTCCAGCTTGTATCTTGTACAAGCAATAAATTAATTAGAAAAAATCCACGAGAAAAGCGTTTACTAAAGCACAAGTATATTACAATGCACGACCATGGTTTCATCTCATGGAGTTTTTTTGCATTAATATGTACCACAAAGTTACGCCTGATTCTGTATCATTTAACGGTTAGTGAAAAATTTTGCGTAACAAGGTTGCGATGGGTTTTTATTCGGTGTAATAATGTAAGTATTTATTTTTATCGTATTTAACGGCTACATTAGAAATATTTTGCTCAATGCTAGTATGATTTAAGAAACTAGAAAAAGCACTTTTAGAAAGTAATTAATTTTCTCATCGATCACACGATCAAAAACATAGAATGTGACGTTTCTCCGAAGTTTCTGTGATGTTACTTATCTCAGGGTGACAATCGAAAATTTCAAATTTGTGAAGCGTTTAATTTTTCGAAAGACGTATGTGATTGACGTATATTATCCTTCAAACACTAAGAATAGGTCTACGAGTTCATTTCTCTAGATTCTGTTGAGTATGAATTATTTCTGGGATTAACAGTCTTGAGAACAAATTGTTAAGATTCACGATTCCGTGGATATAAGCATATCCCATTGGTGGTAACCAATGAATCATGGCACTTTAAAACGTTGCTAATGCTTAGCTATATAGATGAAATACGTTTCTTATAGTTAATAGGGATATATGATATCTTCTTAAAACTGATCACCAGAAATTACCGTTCAGTTGCGCATGGGTCAGTAAATACCCATGTTCTCGAGTTGTTGTTTTGAATCTCTGAGTCATGCCTTTATTTGGGCGAGATTGAGACTAAAAGTCTCCTCTTCCATCTAACCCATTGTCATAATAAATACATTTTTGAATTTGAAGAAATAAGAAAAGTGAATGTGTGGATATAAAAAAACTATGTGAATCATAGGAAAAAAATATCCACTATGGCGCGGCATTAAAAATACGGTTCTTAAATAAATGCTTACGATTTTCACGGTTCAGTTACCGTCTTTCTACAAGTCATGGTTTGGAAACCGCACCACTAGCACTTGGATTTTAAAAGCCGTCAGAATTCATCCACCTAAGCTGTGGATTTTATATGGCGCATACTTAGGATATGTATTCAAATACATCGTCTAACTCAGCGCATTCATTCCTGAGGAAATATACTCATGTTTTTCACGCATTATTCTAATGGAAAACGTGTCCATTTTCTACGATAATATTTTATTTATTTCCCGCACTTCAGCATGGAGAGAATCCTCGACACTCATTTGCGATTCCGCCAGTTCCTGATTTAATCCGCTCGCTTAAATACCGTTGTCGTTTCCCATTAGAACAGTAAGCGTTGGTTGAAGCATCCGGTTAATCGTCTTTTGCGCTTAGTTGTCGTGTAAAAACCGTTCCACAGCTGCGCTAAGTACTCGCAGTGGAGGATTGATCTGAGCGCCGAATTCCACCGCTTGAAGGATCTCGAAGAAGACGAATTCACCCGCATGCGAAACTGCGTAAACGAGGTGCCCAGGGCGTGGCTGCAGGAACCCTTTCTCCGCCTGGAATCCTTAAACGGCGCTGTTTAAGAAGAGCAGGTTATTTTTACCGGCGCTTTTGTTGGGATCGGATATCCGCACGGTGAGCCCTTTCCAAGGGACGGATAATGGGAAATTGGCAGCTTTTACGGGAGTGAAAAGGGAAGGCTACAGGGAACAAGACGGGGACAGAAATGCAAACGACGGATAACTTTTCGTAGGAAAATTTTCCAATTAAATTAAATTATTCTCTTTTATCTCCAAAGTTTCTTCAAAGAAAAAACCCTTTGATGCTAATCGAACCAAATTGGAGAACTCTTTGGTGGCCTTTATTCATTACTGCGCCTTTGGATGAAAGGGGTCTCTGTGGTGAAAGCAGTTGGTGGGGAATCGATTGCTTGGCCCGAGTAATCTTCAACGCTTTAAATGACGTTGATATAAGTTCGCTCGAAAAATAGCTCACGAGGATTACCAAAGGGCCTTTTTTGGTGCGTTCGTCCAGACTATCCGTTCGTCCGTGAACGACCTTTTCCATTACCCTTCCCTTCGAAGACTTTTACGCCACAAATTGATTTTCAGCATAAGTCCGTAAGTTACAAAAACGAAGTTTTTTGGAGCTAGAACAATGCTGCTTCGTAAAAAAGTCCCGTAGAACAGCAGTATTTGATCTATAAAAGCTAATTCTCCTTCGAAAGTAGGAACCATATCTCCTAATTCACTTCCTTGATAATATATTGATAACTTTTTTATTAATCACGATCGTTTAACTTAACCTTAACTGGCATGTGAAATACAATAAACGGTCTTGATAGCCTGAGTCTCTGGAGAACAGTTTCATTTCTTTTTATTCTGGGTTAATTAAGAAATAATTTCAAGTATCACAGAATATCTAAAAAATTTATCAATCTTCCCCAACAGTTTTATACATATTATATACATATAGTAATACGATTGATAGTAATAAAATGATTATTGATATAAGACCATTCTAAAAGCTGTCGGGTTCTGATTTAAAAAGAAGTATCAATTTAATTTAGGATATTTGAATCTACTGATTCGCCCACGACTTTGTGGAGTTCTCCATTATAAAGAATAAGGAAAGGAACACTTCTATCGTTACCACAATATTTTTTTATTATACGACCTGATGATGACCTGAAGGGTCAAAACCATGATCGTATAATGAAAAAATTATTGTGGTAACGGTAGAAGTGTTCTTTTGCTTATCCTTTATATTTTTGGATATTCTTTGGAATATTTTGATTCAGATTATATAACATTAATAATTTTTAAGTAAAATCGGAGGAATCACAAAAAATATCGAAACTAAAGACTATCTACGGCGCTAGGGCTAGCAGATTTAGAAACATTTAACCCAGGTTATGGGAAAAGCTTCATTTGGCGAAAAATCCAAATCAAGATTTACTATCGATCTTTGTGCCAAAAATTTTCGAAAGGAATATGCTAGAAAAATGAAAAATAAATAAAGCTGCCGCATGTCTTCTTTCATCTTGGAACATTTCAACGATTTTCACAACTTTCTCAAGTGGGAGACTAGATGCGACAGAAATTTCCATTCCCTCGTCTCTGAATTTCATTTATCGCAAAGTACTTTCCAAAGACTTCCTCAATTTTTCGATGTAATTTCCGATGACTAATCCCCAAGAGTATCTTATCTTCCACTTTCTACTTAATTTTTCCCTCAGAAATGCCACTTTAAAAGATTTAGCTCAGAGACATCCCAAGAGTTTCCTTGTTCCCAGAGGAAGATTCTTGAACTAATTTCCGCAGCATTGTTCCCGCGTGCAGAACTAAGGGTCCCATTCGTTAAGGCCTGGTTATAGAGGCTGGATTAACCCGATAAGTACCTCCTCCAAGATCCCGGCTCCGCATTCTGACAGCGGCGCGGATGTTTGTTCTCTATTCATTTTCCATTAATGTCAACATCTAGGTGAGAAACTTCCTCCTCAGCATTAAAAAGGGAATCAAGGTAGTAATATTTGGTCGGCCGCCCCCCGGATTCTTCCAGGAGAGGCAAACATTTATCCAGCATTGGCACGCACACACATGCGTAAATACGGACGCGCGCTGTCGGTGGAAACTTCTTGAAGGCCCTATTGACATTTCTTGTGGGAGCAATTATGAAGTCGCGGTGGCCAATGGAAGCTGAGGGGGTCCGCGGGAACGGGGAAGTGACTTTTCCGTTGTCTCTCGTGTGCATGAATATTCATAATTCGATGTAGAACAGCTAAGTCCGTCATTCCGCAGTCCGTGGGTGGTTTTCGGGTTTCGTGCCCTTAACTTGGATGATAATCTGCATTTCTATTAGCATACTATATGTCTGCATTTACAACCATCTAGGCTATATACAAATATGTATGTGGTGTATAATAGGTACGCCTCTCCATGCATTTGCATGCACGCAAAAGGTCTAGCGTAAACTACCCTCCCACTTTGTCTTTTCCTCAAATTCTTGGTTATGCCGTCGTATTTACTTTTCCGAGAGTTCACAACAGCTTGTTCTCTACTCATTCAATAACTTAGGAGAGGTTAAACTTCAGCTCCAAGATTATTTTCTATCTTGGTAATAGTGTAAGATGGTCACCGCCACCAAACAGACAGCTTACCCAAAAATATACTCTTTATATTTCTTGTCTTTAGTTCCAATGGTTAATTTGTGTTTTATTCTAAAGACGTATGAGCTTCGAGATTTAGTGCGATTGTCACGCCATCTGGGAACTAACTACGGTGGAGAAAGTAGAAAGGTTCTTTAAGTACAGGTTGAAAGAATGAAACAACTGCTTCTTAATGTACATATTCCATGACTTCACTCCTTTAATAGATTTGTAATTTTAGTGATAGTCCTTAATCAATAACCCTAATATCGTAACAGTAGTTATATATTATACGTTTATGGTTATGCAAAAGTTACTGAGAATATTTTTGTCCGAAAACGGCAAGCAATCCATTTTTTTCGATTTTAAGATGCTATAGAGATGAAAATTAAGAGTGAGAGATTTTATTAGAGCTATCCTGCTCTGTATTTAAGTCACGGCATGTTAGATATTTCTGTTATTGTGTGGTATTCACTTCGGATGTAGTACTATTTTCAATCATTGTTAAAGGAGCTTAATTCCTTGAAGATTGGAAGCAGTTCTCCGGGCAGCCCTGATCACAGCCAGTTGCCTCTCAATCCATAACCTCCCTCTCAAAACTATTACCTGCCTCTCAACCTAACATCAACTCCAGGATGGGGACACTTTAAGCATGGAAAAGCCTAAAAACGAATCTCGCTGATTAATTCATTATAGTAGTGTTTATATTCCGAGTGAAGAGCTCGAACGGCACGGGTAATTAGTCACTACTAATTAATTCGGTGGAGTTTTCAAGGGAGGTGATCAAAAGAACGAAGCGCGTGCTCTCTAATAATTGGGTCATATTACTCGGGCCGTATTTTCATGCCGCAAAAACTGACCTTGGTTCACTTCTCTCGACCACTGAATTATGAATTAAATTCCGCGCCTAATTTGTTCCCGAAGAATAGAAAACATAAAGGATCCAGCGCGAGAGACAAAGGTCAGCTCTTGTTTGCACTTCGCATTACGCCCATGATTTTATACGTGTTTCCAGATGGAAATTCAAGTCCATTATTAAGCTTTTTGTCAGTTTGACGACGCATTTGCAGCTTAAACTGTATTTGGATCCATTTATAGCGCGAAGCGCGGCTAAATTTTAATTTAATTCCGAGCGTGCGCGTGATTAAAATAGGCAGTTTGTTTAGCGCGAATGGGAATAAAATGGAAGGAATAATGCAACGGTTGCCCAAGTCAAACGTGCGAGTTACTCTATAGTCGTAGCGCAGTATTTGACCAGCGAGCCGGGGGAAACGAGTCTGTAAAGTAGTTGACGGCGGTGACCGCGCACAGCAGCGCACAAAGACATTCGACGGAGAGCAGCGGAGGAAGTTACTCACGCTTTAAGTCCGCTCAGCACACAGAGTGCGGTATGAGGACACGTCATAAGCTGAATTGCAGCAAAAACTTTGCATCGAGTTATAAAACATTTTACAAGTTTCGCAAGCGTTGTTAATTACTGCTATCCGCGCGGATATTTTATGCATGCAGCGGTCCCATGCGATCGTATTCCGAAAATTAGAACACAAATTCCTTGCTAGAAGGGAGAACTGCGTACACGTGGGAAAGAGGGATGAGGAAGTGAAGAAGTTTAACTCATTCGATTCGAGTAAACCTGCGGGCGATTTTCGCATCACGTGGACATTTGTAGCCAAATTATAAACTTAAATATTACTTCTCGTTCGCGTCAGGAAGGCACTCTCTCAGTAGCCTACTGCGCAGATGGGCCTAGTCCAAGCTAAAAATTTGGGGAGTCAGCGCTTCCTGAGCAGGAAAAAGCATTACGCATACCGGGAACTACCTCTCAAAAGCCCCCCATCCCCTCGACTTTTTTCCCCTCTCTCGGGACGCCGAGTGCCTTCCTAACGCGAATGAGGTATACCTCTCGTTCGCGAGCGAATGTTTGTCAAAATTCCCCGCGACGAAAAATGTTCGTAATATACACGTTCAATCGATTATGATTTTGTCTTCTTTTAAGTTGAGGACTTGTCGTCAATCTCTGCTACAAACGAGACCTCTTAGTATCGACTAAATTAATCTCTATAATCTATAAGGAAAAGGAACACGGTTGTGGTAAGATATTATAGTTCGAGAACAGCTTCAAAAAGCCGTTGTTTGCGAGCAAACTAACCGTTGAAGAATTTCAACTAGCAGGGGTTAGGGTTCTCAGTGGTCGCGCTTTGCAAGTATTGTTCTCGATACGTATTTCGGCAACTATGTTGCCATCTTCGGGAGAGAAGAATAACTGGAACTCTCGAACTCTAAAATAAATCAACCTCTGAGAGTTGTTTTTCCCCTAGATTAATTTTACCTCTCAAAACCCAGCTTTTTAATTAGAATCAAATCTATACCTAAGTGTACTTGTGTCACTTAGAAGTGAAATGTCCTCTTTAGAACACATTTAGTGTTGATATCATCGATTAATGACGTAGTCCTTGTTTGTTCTTTCGATATTTTTTTATCTTTTTTACCGAAGATATACAGACAGAAGTTAGTTTATCTTTTAATGTGTTGATCCTGGAAGGATGGCCACTCTGCAACTCGCATATGTTTTCTTAACCCTTTTCATTCTAATTTTTCTCATGTAGGATTAAAAAACGCTATGTAAAAATTCCACAATACATTTCCTCGATACGACCGGTTTCAACTAATATATAGTCATAACCAGGTATCTATGAATTAGTTGAAACCGGGCGTACCGAGGAAATATATTGTGGAATTTTTACGCAGTGTTTTTTATTCCTACTTGATGGAATTGATGTAATTCCGCAAAGTTACGGCGTCTACCATTGATTATAATTCTCCTCGTTCATCCAACAATTGAATGATGCGTTTATTTTCCGTTGGGTATGGCTTGGAAGATGCTCTAAAAAGGCGCTTTAAAGTTGCCAATACATATATCTGATAATACTAAATCTTCATATTCTAAAGTATTTTCATGTAAAATATTAAATTTTTAATTCAACCATTTAAGTAAAACATTACATATGGTTAAAAGGGAGAGGCTTATGAAGGAAGCACATACATCTGTAGATGGAAGTAAATACCTATCATCCGGTTTACGAGGTTTTCAATAGAATACGTGTAGCTTGCATGGTCGTTGGACTATCTGGGCGGTCAAATAGGCAAGAGGGACCAATCCTCTAACCGTTGAGCCCGGTACGTTCATCCTCCTCCCCCCGTTCTCCCACTTAGTCCCATATTCAGGATGAGGGTTTCGATAATATCGAATTTCAATCTCGTGATGGCTACCAACTCTTCAGAGCTCGTTCGCTCTTTTTTTGTGCAGTGTCCTCAAAATGGTGATTTGCATAGAAGGGGCGGGCGTTGCAAAATTAATCAGACGATTTTAGCGATAGCGGGCGATAAATGGTTTCTTTTTGTGTATTTAAATCCTTCTCAGAGAAAATTTCACAGGCACTCTGTGCGTATTGATCAAAATTAAGTGAAATCTGGAGCGAAAATATCATGATAACAGGTGTTTCACGTTCTTTTATATCTCTCCTGATCTTATAGAAAATAAGCAGATACTATGAGAAAGTGAACGGGCTACTCGTAATAAATGTGAATTATTATTATATTTGCAATATTCAGGTAAATACCCATAAAATATCCTCTTCGTATCTAAAGTACAAAATCTTAACCGTAACCCCGTATCGAAGTTTTGTAGAAGTGGTATTGTTAAAAGTGCTTCAACGACTTACGTCATTTCGCACGTAGGCCCCCAATGGGATTCGAACCCGGGACCGCTTTCACCGAAGTCGAACCCGTTGCCCACTTAGCTATCCGGAAACCCCCGATCGAAGTTTTACACCTTCAATTTTCTCCCTCGTATTCCATCTAGTTTCACCTTAAAATACATATTTCTAGCTTAAAATTTTTGGTTTCTTTTTGCACACGGGTTTTCAATTTTATGAGTAGATACTTACGTTATTGGCATGCAAAAATGCTTCACCTGGAAGTTAATTTAATTCACATCTCTGAATATTTTACGTATCGCTTAGAATCTCTCATGTATCACCAGAAACAAAATCTTTCTCGTTACGGCGAAAATCTATATATACTCATGCTGCCCAAAAAAGATTATAAAAACTACTATATAGGTTCTGTGCTTTATGGATCCAATGGCATTCCACGGTAAGCCGCGTTTGGGTTTAAATTCGAGAAACACTCCTCTCGAAGCGAAAAATGCAATGGGCAGCGGAAACGCTTCGTAGAAAACCATTCCGTTCAAGAGCCGATAATCGATCACCGAGAGGAATGTGTATCAGGTTGGGCGGATGAGGGTAAGCGGGATTCCTCCGCGTAGTTTTTATGTGGGCTATCTTAATAGGATGATTAAATCGAGACGAATGCTTAGAACAGAATCTGAGATGGAGCATTCCATCGAGTTTCTCCGAAACAGAATGACTATATCGCTTGTGGGATGCCGTAACGGCTAGGTTGAAAACGATGCTGGGATCAATGTTTCCGTTACTGTTTTGTATTGTGTAGTCACCTTTTAACGGCAAGGGCATAATAGATTCTACTAAATCAGTCTTTAATTTGGGGTAGTTTTCCATCTCAAAGAAAAATAATAACCCAAGAGGTCGAGGACGGTTTGCGCAAAGAATATAACTCCAATATCATTAAAAACCATTCACAGCATATTCTTTTATTTTTGCTTTCGATTTTTTGTTTCAATTTTTGGATGTTGTGCTAGTTATGCCGGTTATCACGCAGTTTATAAAAAATACTAGCACCAATATATCATATTTATTTTCACCATAGTCGTAGAATAAACTTTTTGTGGTAAAGGTCAAAGTCTGTTTTGGTTTTTTCTTCATTAAAGGCATATTTTTTTAAGGAAAAGGTAAAGGTGGTTATCTTTGCAAATTGAATTGTGTGCCTATAAGCCAAGGATAAACAGATGTGAAAAGTAGCTACACGAAAGGTACTCAAACCCATGTCTCCCACTTTCCGGGCAGAATATCTGCCCGGACGTCGAAGGTTAGAATGAGGGCCTCCTTTTTAACATATAAACTGAGCGCAGTTCTCCATGGTGAATTAGGAAATTCGCATTCATTCTGAATAAACTCGGGAAATTTAAATTTCTGGTTTTTTGTCCTTCCTACGCAAGAGGCTTTTATAGCAAATTCATATTCAGAATCGAGAACATGTTCGCATTTTCGTCTTCGTCGACATTTTGTCCCTCTTCGATTATTCAAAGTGTCATAACTGGCCCGTTGACCAACTGTTCCGGATTTCGTTTCATTTCGTTCTTTTACTGGTTGGCTCGAGTACCGAAAAAAGCTCTTGCATTGTGTGGAAACGTTAGAATTGTACGTGAATACTCGGTGGAAATGAGGCAAATGAATAGAATAATGCAAGATACGTCCGAAGGATGATATTGGGGATTCGCGAGGTAATTACGTTATAAATTTGCTTGTACTTAAAAGACTTGAAAGCAGTTAGATCTGAATCGAGATATTTGAAGTAGAGAGTTATTCTCCTCCACATACATTAGTTAAAAATCAGTTAATCTCACCGACTGATCGTGGTCGGTTACTTAAAGTGAAAAAAAATATTATTAATACTATTACTTGATTATTTATTTTACTTGATTGATCTTAAACATTGCCAGTTACCTGGTCAAAAATAGGTCACTTTCAGTTCATTAGGCATCGACGGTTTGCGCAAAGGATATAAACCCAATATCATTAAAAACCATCTAGACCATATTCTTTTATTTTTAATTTCACTTTTGAATGTTCTGATAGTAAGTATAGCATTCTTTTTGTCAATGACTTAGTTAAAGCAGCTGATAAGGGTACCAGTACAGATGCTGTATTTCTGGATTTTAGAAAAGCTTTTGACAGAGTATCGCATGTAAAAATAATCCATAAGTTGATTGCTTACGGGATAAACGAACAAGTTGTTGATTGGATAAAATCATTTTTAGGAAACAGATCGCAGCGGGTTGCGTTGGACGGAATTTTATCAGAAGAGGTTTGCGTCACATCCGGTGTTCCGCAGGGTAGTGTATTAGGTCCGATTTTGTTCCTAATTTATATTAACGATGTAGTGGATAATGTTAGATGTAAGGTTAGGCTATTCGCCGATGATACTGTTATTTACAGAGAGATCGTAACTCCGGACGACATTGGTTGTTTGCAGAATGATTTGAACATTATTTCAGGTTGGTGCAGTGACTGGCAGCTTGATTTGAACGTAAAGAAGTGCGTAGCTATGATTTTTACACGTTCCGCCAAGGGTACCCGCACACCCTATAATATTTCAGGATATCCGTTGGAGTTTGTGAGGCATCATAAATACCTAGGTATTACACTCAGTAGTAGTTTCTCCTTCAAAGAGCATATTCAAAGCATAGTAGGTAAAGCGAATAGGATGCAAAGTTTAGCCAGTAGAATTCTGAGGGGCTGCTCATCGAGTGTAAAAGAAATAGCGTACTTTTCCCTGATTCGTCCTCTCCTTGAGTATTGCTGTGCGATTTGGGATCCTCACGAAGTAGGATTAACATCCCATCTTGAGATGGTTCAACGTAGGGCAGCTAGGTTCGTTAAGGGAGATTTCAGATTTGACAGCAGTGTTTCGGCAATGATAGAATCCCTCGGATGGAACTCGCTTAGTGATAGAAGACTTGAATACCGTAGGAAGCTTTTCGATAAGTTTGTCACTACGGATCTCGGGGAGGAGATAGTTGATTTTCTCATCCCAGCTAGTAACGCACGTAATCTTCGAAAGAAAACAAAAAAACGATACAGGGAAATAGTCGCCAGGACGGATAGATATTTTTGGTCATTTTTCCCGCGAAGTATCAGAGAAGCTAATAGCTATCCAGGGTAGTTAGGGATATAGGTGTTTTACACCCCCTGCCACGCGCCTTTGGCGGTTTGCAGAGCTTAAATGTAAATGTAAATGTAATGCAGGCTATTGCGCAGTTTATTAAATATTACTAGTATCAATACATAATATTTATCTTCTCCTCAGCGATAATAGTAATGACCCAATTAATAGCAGTTTTTCTACTGCTGTGGATAAAATGAGAATCTAATTCCCATAATCTCTATTTATCACTGAAGTAGCTGTATGTATAATAATCATATTAATCCCTAGATTTTCAACTTTAGAATTTATATAAAATTTACAGTCATCCTTCTGCTGAGTCAGATAGTGAATTGTAATATAAGCTCTTGGATATTCCCTTAAAGTATTACAGCGCTCTGCGTCAGTAATGAAATTCGAAGTTAAATTTTGCTGCGACAGGTTCTCTAATGATGAATGAGCACTTTGCTTGTTGAGATTCATTCGAGAATGGAGTTTAAAGTTCTTCGGCTTCGGTCAGCCAAAATCTTTTGAGGCCATGTCGTGAACCATGAAGTGCCTCTCTCTTTGTTCCTCGTAATGCAAGCTCGAAAAAAGAAGCTTATTCATGGGCTTTTTATTCATGGCATCGAATACATTATCTGGGAGTTCCATCAAACGAATCCTCACGTTACGATATACATGGCGGGCTCTTGGGCTTTTTCTCTGCATCTCCCTAGAATCAAGTTAACATATCGCGGGCATCGATCATGCATTCAGCTCTCTTCCTCATCCATTCGCTAACGAACGCTGGAATATGAAAGAATCCCTTTCATGGAGGCTCTGTCCGAAATTGCGCACATACCGCTTCAGTTCTTTCCCCACGGATGCGTGATTTGGGGACTGGAATGCCACAGAATGAGTAGATGTATGCCAAGTTCGACCGATATTTACGAGTTGCGTAGAATGAGCGATGAAAATCATAAATATTCGCTCATATATTCATAACATGCATATTTTGAATTATTTCTATGTTAAGAAATTACATGAAGAAAAAAGTTGAAAATTTATGCAGATTTCCGTTCGCCGCTGGTTGATAAAATGTAACAAGTAGCGACGGCAATCGAAAATTCGATTAAAACTATTAACGACTAGTTTTATATCAAAGGTAATTGCCGATTTGACATATTTTGTATCCGCGATCACTCGATATATATATATAATAATTATTATTTAATAATATCATTCCTATACACCTTCAGAATTAATTGCATTATATCAGATCAGATAATTACCAGTATCTCATTTAAATTCATTGGATTTAATATAAAATATATCGCTCACAAATATTTCATTTTCATCCATACCAACCGTTGATTTTTCTGGTACGATCAATTCCTTCCGGCTTGACTTCGTGGTAGGTTTCTATGACGATGAGAATAATAAGACAGCTTTTACCCGTACAACTAAGAGTTTATTCTGCAACCATGGTTTCGACGCATCGCGTCATCATCAGGCGTCATCTGCCTGATAATCGCGTCATCAGCCTGATTTAGACGCGATGCATCGAAACCATGGTTGCAGCATAAACTCCTAGTGATACGGGTTAAAGCTGTGTCTTATTATTCTCATTTCAGATGCGCATTTAAATGAAATTCCTGCAGAAAAGTTTTTCTATATTGTGCCATTATCTTTATTTTCTCAACCAATATCAATGAAATACATGTCAAAATGAATGGAAAGTGAGAGAAACGCTGTTCTAAATGGAAAATAAGATTCGTTTCGACGAAAAGGTTTTCCCTGACAAGAATTTCTTCCGAAGTTTTCCAGTCCTCCTCAGGGTTAGGAGCCCACAGTAGATTTTTCCATTCAAGGCGTCTCATTTTACGCAGGAGAATCGCTCCAAACTATCGGCTGTGTCGCAAGAAGCCAAACAGCACTGATTCTCGCCGCTACCGAGAAAATTCTCCCTCTTCGGGTATAAAGGAAACACTGTATCTCGCCGCAAAGTTCACCAAAGCGCTCCGTTCAAGCGAAATTAACTCTTCCCCTCATTATCATATCAACGATGGGGGAAATATTAACAAAACTCGAAGTATCTCTAGGGAGGAGCAAAAAGGAGGGTTGATCCGAAAAAAGACCGAAACCTCTCGGTGTACGAGAAACGAATACAGCGAAGGTAAAAGTTCCCGTCCTATTCCCTTTTCCACTATCTCACACGGAATGTTTACGGAAATGTAACTGAAATATATGAAGGGAGGTTGCGAGAATTGTTAGGAATGGCAGACAGGCTCAAAGAGATGGAGAAATGGCGGAGTGCTTAAAATAATTTGGGACGAAACAAGGATATAGAATATGAGATGTATGTACTTAAGATGTTAACATAACTAGCTTTATTCCATAAAAGTTTCTAAAAGTAACTGTTACTGAAAATATACGGACAAAGGAAACGGGCGTAGAGAGGATTTGTCCATGAGGGGGGTTAGAGTCATGAAGTGAACGTTGCATTGCCTACAATTTAGGGACAGCAATACTTCAGCCCAAAATGCAATGAAAATATAAACTAATTTGTTTCAATATGAATAATCTGCGAATCTCCAGCGGTTTTTTATGGTATGATTGCGATATGTCATGCTCTTGCATGCTTCCGTTTATTGTTGGCTCTGTTCTCATGGGAGGGTTGAGCCCCAAAACTACCCTCTTTGCTACGTCTCTGAAAGGAAATGGGCCTCTTTGAATAAACTGTTCAAAAGGTCATTCATGTAAGTGTAAAAAAGTGAAGTGAATAAACAGTGTCCTCCAAAGAAATATTCACAATACTCGTACTTCAAGAAGAAATCTTGTAAAGATATTTTATTGTTAAGTTTACGGAGACATGAATCAATAAAAGTTATGTTTTATCTTCTACAATAAAATGGGTGCTCAAAACGATGGGGTATTCAGGACATTTCTCAGTACGGCAAACTGCTGTACGAGTTACTGTATGGGCTTATTCCCCAGTGAGATAGTTTGCGTTTGTAATACAATGTATTGAAACTAATAGCCCCCATATCACGCAGTTTTTGTAAGTGTATAAGACGGGTGACGAATCTATGGCATGCGCTCCCAAAGTGGCAGGTGAGAGAATATTTCGAAACGCGGAACACTGACGGCTTTGTCCTTTTCATGTATTATTCACTCTAAAACTGAATCCCCAGAGTAAATAAATGTGATTACGTTCATACTAACGTATGATATGAACGTATTAATTCCGTCTTTGACGCAGAAACTAGATAATATCAGCAATGAATAACACGGCTTCAAAGTAAAAACCTTTTCTTTAATCCAGATAATATCAGCATCTGAATGTATGATCAGGCACCGCATTGGCACGAAAGTTCTTTATATTTATCAAACGTAGCACTCCTAGCCGCAAAATGTTCTCCATCCCTGGCGTAGGGCAAGGGTAAATTATATTAATCTCATAAAGATAAATTTTTCCCTTAAAGTATTACAGTGCTCTGCGTCAGTAATGAAATTCGAAGTTAAATTTTGCTGCGACAGGTTCTCTAATGATGAATGAGCACTTTGCTTGTTGAGATTCATTCGAGAATGGAGTTTAAAGTTCTTCGGCTTCGGTCAGCCAAAATCTTTTGAGGCCATGTCGTGAACGATGAAGTGCCTCTCTCTTTGTTCCTCGTAATGCAAGCTCGAAAAAAGAAGCTTATTCATGGGCTTTTTATTCATGGCATCGAATACATTATCTGGGAGTTCCATCAAACGAATCCTCACGTTACGATATACATGGCGGGCTCTTGGGCTTTTTCTCTGCATCTCCCTAGAATCAAGTTAACATATCGCGGGCATCGATCATGCATTCAGCTCTCTTCCTCATCCATTCGCTAACGAACGCTGGAATATGAAAGAATCCCTTTCATGGAGGCTCTGTCCGAAATTGCGCACATACCGCTTCAGTTCTTTCCCCACGGATGCGTGATTTGGGGACTGGAATGCCACAGAATGAGTAGATGTATGCCAAGTTCGACCGATATTTACGAGTTGCGTAGAATGAGCGATGAAAATCATAAATATTCGCTCATATATTCATAACATGCATATTTTGAATTATTTCTATGTTAAGAAATTACATGAAGAAAAAAGTTGAAAATTTATGGAGATTTCCGTTCGCAGTCACCTTTTAACGGCAAGGGCATAATAGATTCTACTAAATCAGTCTTTAATTTGGGGTAGTTTTCCAACGCAAAGAAAAATAATAACCCAAGANAGGTGTTTCACGTTCTTTTATATCTCTCCTGATCTTATAGAAAATAAGCAGATACTATGAGAAAGTGAACGGGCTACTCGTAATAAATGTGAATTATTATTATACTTGCAATATTCAGGTAAATACCCATAAAATATCCTCTTCGTCCTCGCAAATGCCGTATCTAAAGTACAAAATCTTACGTTAACCCCGTATCGAAGTTTGTAGAAGTGGTATTGTTAAAAGTGCTTCAACGACTTACGTCATTTCGCACGTAGGCCCCCAATGGGATTCGAACCCGGGACCGCTTTCACCGAAGTCGAACCCGTTGCCCACTTAGCTATCCGGAAACCCCCGATCGAAGTTTTACACCTTCAATTTTCTCCCTTGTATTCCATCTAGTTTCACCTTAAAATAAACATTTCTAGCTTAAAATTTTTGGTTTCTTTTTGCACACGGATTTTCAATTTTATGAGTAGATACTTACGTTATTGGCATGCAAAAATGCTTCACCTGGAAGTTAATTTAATTCACATCTCTGAATATTTTACGTATCGCTTAGAATCTCTCATGTATCACCAGAAACAAAATCTTTCTCGTTACGGCGAAAATCTATATATACTCATGCTGCCCAAAAAAGATTATAAAAACTACTATATAGGTTCTGTGCTTTATGGATCCAATGGCATTCCACGGTAAGCCGCGTTTGGGTTTAAATTCGAGAAACACTCCTCTCGAAGCGAAAAATGCAATGGGCAGCGGAAACGCTTCGTAGAAAACCATTCCGTTCAAGAGCCGATAATCGATCACCGAGAGGAATGTGTATCAGGTTGGGCGGATGAGGGTAAGCGGGATTCCTCCGCGTAGTTTTTATGTGGGCTATCTTAATAGGATGATTAAATCGAGACGAATGCTTAGAACAGAATCTGAGATGGAGCATTCCATCGAGTTTCTCCGAAACAGAATGACTATATCGCTTGTGGGATGCCGTAACGGCAAGGTTGAAAACGATACTGAGATCAATGCTTCCGTTACTGTTCCGTATTGTGTAGTCACCTTTTAACGGCAAGGGCATAATAGATTCTACTAAATCAGTCTTTAATTTGGGGTAGTTTTCCATCTCAAAGAAAAATAATAACCCAAGAGGTCGAGGACGGTTTGCGCAAAGAATATAACTCCAATATCATTAAAAACCATTCACAGCATATTCTTTTATTTTTGCTTTCGATTTTTTGTTTCAATTTTTGGATGTTGTGCTAGTTATGCCGGTTATCACGCAGTTTATAAAAAATACTAGCACCAATATATCATATTTATTTTCACCATAGTCGTAGAATAAACTTTTTGTGGTAAAGGTCAAAGTCTGTTTTGGTTTTTTCTTCATTAAAGGCATACCATTTTAAGGAAAAGGATAAGGTGGTTATCTTTGCAAATTGAATTGTGCGCCTATAACCCAAGGATAAACAGATGTGAAAAGTAGCTACACGAAAGGTACTCAAACCCATGTCTCCCACTTTCCGGGCAGATATTCTGCCCGGACGTCGAATGAGGGCCTCCTTTTTAACATATAAACTGAGCGCAGTTCTCCATGGTGAATTAGGAAATTCGCATTCATTCTGAATAAACTCGGGAAATTTAAATTTCTGGTTTTTTGTCCTTCCCGCGCAAGAGGCTTTTATAGCAAATTCATATTCAGAATCGAGAACATGTTCGCATTTTCGTCTTCGTCGACATTTTGTCTCTCTTCGATTATTCAAAGTGTCATAACTGGCCCGTTGACCAACTGTTCCGGATTTCGTTTCATTTCGTTCTTTTACTGGTTGGCTCGAGTACCGAAAAAAGCTCTTGCATTGTGTGGAAACGTTAGAATTGTACGTGAATACTCGGTGGAAATGAGGCAAATGAATAGAATAATGCAAGATACGTCCGAAGGATGATATTGGGGATTCGCGAGGTAATTACGTTATAAATTTGCTTGTACTTAAAAGACTTGAAAGCAGTTAGATCTGAATCGAGATATTTGAAGTAGAGAGTTATTCTCCTCCACATACATTAGTTAAAAATCAGTTAATCTCACCGACTGATTGTGGTCGGTAAGTGAAAAAAATTATTATTGATACTATTACTTGATTATTTATTTTACTTGATTGATCTTAAACATTGCCAGTTACCTGGTCAAAAATAGGTCACTTTCAGTTCATTAGGCATCGACGGTTTGCGCAAAGGATATAAACCCAATATCATTAAAAACCATCTAGACCATATTCTTTTATTTTTAATTTCACTTTTGAATGTTCTGATAGTAAGTATAGCATTCTTTTTGTCAATGACTTAGTTAAAGCAGCTGATAAGGGTACCAGTACAGATGCTGTATTTCTGGATTTTAGAAAAGCTTTTGACAGAGTATCGCATGTAAAAATAATCCATAAGTTGATTGCTTACGGGATAAACGAACAAGTTGTTGATTGGATAAAATCATTTTTAGGAAACAGATCGCAGCGGGTTGCGTTGGACGGAATTTTATCAGAAGAGGTTTGCGTCACATCCGGTGTTCCGCAGGGTAGTGTATTAGGTCCGATTTTGTTCCTAATTTATATTAACGATGTAGTGGATAATGTTAGATGTAAGGTTAGGCTATTCGCCGATGATACTGTTATTTACAGAGAG
>KZ308230.1:1275548-1344406 GCA_000376725.2 Ladona fulva | reverse complement strand
TCGATATATATATATAATAATTATTATTTAATAATATCATTCCTATACACCTTCAGAATTAATTGCATTATATCAGATCAGATAATTACCAGTATCTCATTTAAATTCATTGGATTTAATATAAAATATATCGCTCACAAATATTTCATTTTCATCCATACCAACCGTTGATTTTTCTGGTACGATCAATTCCTTCCGGCTTGACTTCGTGGTAGGTTTCTATGACGATGAGAATAATAAGACAGCTTTTACCCGTACAACTAAGAGTTTATTCTGCAACCATGGTTTCGACGCATCGCGTCATCATCAGGCGTCATCTGCCTGATAATCGCGTCATCAGCCTGATTTAGACGCGATGCATCGAAACCATGGTTGCAGCATAAACTCCTAGTGATACGGGTTAAAGCTGTGTCTTATTATTCTCATTTCAGATGCGCATTTAAATGAAATTCCTGCAGAAAAGTTTTTCTATATTGTGCCATTATCTTTATTTTCTCAACCAATATCAATGAAATACATGTCAAAATGAATGGAAAGTGAGAGAAACGCTGTTCTAAATGGAAAATAAGATTCGTTTCGACGAAAAGGTTTTCCCTGACAAGAATTTCTTCCGAAGTTTTCCAGTCCTCCTCAGGGTTAGGAGCCCACAGTAGATTTTTCCATTCAAGGCGTCTCATTTTACGCAGGAGAATCGCTCCAAACTATCGGCTGTGTCGCAAGAAGCCAAACAGCACTGATTCTCGCCGCTACCGAGAAAATTCTCCCTCTTCGGGTATAAAGGAAACACTGTATCTCGCCGCAAAGTTCACCAAAGCGCTCCGTTCAAGCGAAATTAACTCTTCCCCTCATTATCATATCAACGATGGGGGAAATATTAACAAAACTCGAAGTATCTCTAGGGAGGAGCAAAAAGGAGGGTTGATCCGAAAAAAGACCGAAACCTCTCGGTGTACGAGAAACGAATACAGCGAAGGTAAAAGTTCCCGTCCTATTCCCTTTTCCACTATCTCACACGGAATGTTTACGGAAATGTAACTGAAATATATGAAGGGAGGTTGCGAGAATTGTTAGGAATGGCAGACAGGCTCAAAGAGATGGAGAAATGGCGGAGTGCTTAAAATAATTTGGGACGAAACAAGGATATAGAATATGAGATGTATGTAATTAAGATGTTAACATAACTAGCTTTATTTCATAAAAGTTTCTAAAAGTAACTGTTACTGAAAATATACGGACAAAGGAAACGGGCGTAAAGAGGATTTGTCCATGAGGGGGGTTAGAGTCATGAAGTGAACGTTGCATTGCCTACAATTTAGGGACAGCAATACTTCAGCCCAAAATGCAATGAAAATATAAACTAATTTGTTTCAATATGAATAATCTGCGAATCTCCAGCGGTTTTTTATGGTATGATTGCGATATGTCATGCTCTTGCATGCTTCCGTTTATTGTTGGCTCTGTTCTCATGGGAGGGTTGAGCCCCAAAACTACCCTCTTTGCTACGTCTCTGAAAGGAAATGGGCCTCTTTGAATAAACTGTTCAAAAGGTCATTCATGTAAGTGTAAAAAAGTGAAGTGAATAAACAGTGTCCTCCAAAGAAATATTCACAATACTCGTACTTCAAGAAGAAATCTTGTAAAGATATTTTATTGTTAAGTTTACGGAGACATGAATCAATAAAAGTTATGTTTTATCTTCTACAATAAAATGGGTGCTCAAAACGATGGGGTATTCAGGACATTTCTCAGTACGGCAAACTGCTGTACGAGTTACTGTATGGGCTTATTCCCCAGTGAGATAGTTTGCGTTTGTAATACAATGTATTGAAACTAATAGCCCCCATATCACGCAGTTTTTGTAAGTGTATAAGACGGGTGACGAATCTATGGCATGCGCTCCCAAAGTGGCAGGTGAGAGAATATTTCGAAACGCGGAACACTGACGGCTTTGTCCTTTTCATGTATTATTCACTCTAAAACTGAATCCCCAGAGTAAATAAATGTGATTACGTTCATACTAACGTATGATATGAACGTATTAATTCCGTCTTTGACGCAGAAACTAGATAATATCAGCAATGAATAACACGGCTTCAAAGTAAAAACCTTTTCTTTAATCCAGATAATATCAGCATCTGAATGTATGATCAGGCACCGCATTGGCACGAAAGTTCTTTATATTTATCAAACGTAGCACTCCTAGCCGCAAAATGTTCTCCATCCCTGGCGTAGGGCAAGGGTAAATTATATTAATCTCATAAAGATAAATTTTATATTAATATATACATTTATTTCCAGAAGTGGGCAAACATTTTTGGGCGGCGAACTCTGAACATGTGTATTGTGTGTGTATTATTAACGCGAAAGACAGCTAATCTTGTTTACAACATCCGAAGGATCTGAAGCCTTAGAAGTAAAGGGACCGAAAAAGGGTCGTGTGACGTATAGGGACGCAGGGTATTGGAATGGAACAGGTGCAGAAGAGAAATGTGAGGATCGAGGCCAAAAAAGGAGACAAAATATGCTCCGAGGGAGACAGATGAAAAGAGAAAGGTGAGAGAGGTAGAAAGTTCCCATGCAATATGCATGCGTTCCCTTCCAACTTCCACTCCTCACCTTACCTTACACGCCATTTCCCATTCTCTTACCCTTTTTCCTTTCCCATCCTGTCCATCCTTCCCGTCCTCGCGATACCAGCCTCATCTATAAATCCTGCAAGAAAGCGATGTCCAGCGCCCGGTCCTGTTCACCCAGCATCCAAACCATCGACGTGAGGATGTAAAAAGGATGCATCCCAAGTTTTCTTCTCTCCAGGGGCAGCTGGTCCAAGTCGGGATGAATTGTCAGCGTCATCGCTCATCCTCACGATTAGTCCGAGACGCGCTCTTCCCAAGGTGATGCGGGTTGCCACGTTACATCACGGGGAGTGATATTGAAAAGGGAGGGTACGGGATGGAGCGTGACGGCGGAAAAGTGCAGAAATACCCCTTTTTCGCCTGCTTCCCATCTTTCTCGCATGTTATTCCCGCCACCCGCATGTCCAGGAAATCAGTGCCGACCCAGCCCTTTTTAGCACGCCATCCCGTGCCTCGGATGGGAATTCTCAGGAGAATGCATCGGATGAAGAGGCTTAGATGGAATGGAGGCTCGCCATCTTCTCGAGTGAGCCTCTATTTCGTAGAGAGATCCGCGCTGGAGAATGGGGAAGATAAGGAGTTACCTCGGGAGAGGCGAAAGCTTTTGGGCGTTATATTGTTAAATCCTGTTTCAGGTTCCGTCATTACTCAATTTCTTCGAATGAGGTTAGCGTCTAGGCTCAGATGTTACTCGTGGGATACGTAGGTCTGAGTTACTGCTACTTAGCAAAATCGCTCTAAATGCACAGAAAGTAATGAAATGGATATTTACATATCCATTTCACTCATCCATGGATCCATTTTGGACGTAATAGAGTAACACGAATCTCGCAAATAACGTGTTAGGAGTAACGGTAAGCTTAAAATAAAGTAATTAAAAGTAGAATATTACGTTAAATACTGATTTGTAAGATTTTAGCGGACAAGAATACGGAAATCATTGCTTTGCATTAGTCATGTAGGGGTAAGATAAATATTCGTCAAATAATTTCCTAGCGTTCCTATCGAAGAAATAAACAGTAAAACATTAAATAAAAAGGAAAATAAAAATACCAAAATAAAAAGCAAACCAAACGTAAAGACAGCTACTCAACGAAATTTTAATGGGAAGTTGGAATTATGGATAGGAACCTGATTTCATCATCGGCAAATACCCGTAAGTAATCGACATTTCTTCTTGAGGCCATCCCGGGCGAAAAATAACCTGGAAACAAGGAAGGAATTGAAGTCAGATTTTTATACAGCATATTTTCGAATCCAATCCGCACTCAAAACAAAGATTACCCAAGTTTTTGAAGTAACATAGGGGAAAACATAATAATGTGATTCTAGGGCGCATCTATCCGCCGTGGTACATGTCACAACATGTCCGAACTGACTTAATAATTGTTAATGATTGCTTACGAAAAGGACGTTGACTGAAACGGGGAAGAATGATAATAGCTTTAAACTTCATAATTAAAGTAATCTTTCTCTTCCATACTTGCTATACGATAACTTATTTTAGATCGCGGATCTAAGACGCCCCAGGGATTTGTAATCTCTAAAAACGCAAAAATGGAGCGTCTTAGACTCGAAAATGTACGGTATATAACTTAGTATATGCTGGCAAAAGAATATAGTTTTTTGGAAGAATGAGTACCATTTGATCATGACTCTCTTTATAGGTTGTGATGGAGGAGCTTGAAATAAATGTGCTGGTGGTAAGCTGAAGCATTGATTCAAAGACATTTCGAAAAATAAAGATTAATTTCTCTTCCTGTATCCTATCTTCTCTCTCGGAGAATACTTTTTCTTTTAGAGAAAGTATATGAGCGAGAGTTTCATTGGAAAGCTTCAAAATCAACGAAATAATCGCTAGAGGCCATTGCAAATCAGTACCTATTAAAGAAACATACTGAAGATTATATGTGACTTACAGAACGATTTTTGTTACCAAAATGTCAGTATTTAACATTTTCCGCATAAAACTCCATAAATGCCATAGTTGGCCGATTGCGGTAACGCAAAATAAAGACATTTCCGATTCGAAATCGCGGTATTGCTCAGGTAGCTCGCTCAACGCTGCACCACTAACAACAGATATTATAAAGGAGAAATTAAGTAATCGAGCAGATCTATAGATCACCGAAATCAACAAGCACCGCCTACTGCTTGGCAATTAATCACCGAGTGCCCCGTATCAGTCATTCGTTTTAATGCGCCCTCGGAAAATATTTTCGAAATCCTGCACCCGTTGCGTTACCCATATTTTATTTCAGCTCTCCCGCAGGGAAAACACTCTGGAGCTAAGGCTGCGCCACTCGTGCTCGTAACTTATGGTTCCCTTTGCGTAAAAAAGGAACGCCCTTGGAGATACCGCCCCCAGCTAGACTTCGCGCCTATCGCGTGGTCTATTAGCTTGAAAGGGGAGAATCGAAGTGTACTCCGGAGATTTCCTTTGTTTTTTGCTCCCTTCCGAATCTGCGTTATCTCTCCTCTCGAAGCCTTTCCAGCCTTCGCCAGTTTTTATCCCTCGCACTCTCCTCTTTCCCGAGCGTGAACCACTCTGCCAATGCCTCTTGAATTCCTGCTCTTCATCTTTCCCATCCCCATTTTCTCTCCTATCCAACCCTAACGATATGCTTCTTTGCTCATATCATCCTTCATTTACCAGAGCCATCTAGTTCATTGGCTTCTTCCGCATGTGCTGCCATCTATATTTACCGTTTCGAGGACGAGCGTCCATCATCCCTCAAGAGTGAAGTAGCCCGAAGTGGTTTCTTCAGCCCATCCGGCTTGGTGCCACGGTTCCTTCGGCCGCAATCATCTTCAATCATTCATTATTATTCAATCAAAGGAGCCGATATTACGAGAGGGGACGTGATGCTGATAGTATCCGCTGATGGTCGAATAAAACCCGTGAAATCCTTATATCCAGGCGTTACCTTGTCCATTCCCGCCGTTTTCTTTATTTCGACATTTTGCGCTTTTATCGAAGCTGTTTTTCCTCTCAGTCCGCCTACTGAATTGTTATTTTTTTGCGCAACAAGCGTTGCATATCCTTCCCTAGAGGACCATAAAATTTTCTTTATGGATCCAATTGTAGGGAGAGAGAGAAATAGAAGAAGAGAAAAACAAATAGTGCGAGTGGTGCTAAATTTCCTGATATTTCGCAGTTAAAAGTTTTTTAAGGCTATGATGACGAAATTGGAAGAGTTTTTCTAGTTACCCTTGAGTTATAACCCTAACGACGGATAGCTCTGATGCTAGATATCTTTAGTCCACGTTTTTATGGTAAAATGGAAATGTTACGTATTCGAAATGTAAAACCAAAGGTTGAGTATTCGATTAAATCTACCCACTGACGACGAGTGGAAGATTTAAAGCAAAAAATAAAATGCTAATAATGAATGAATTATAAATCAGGTGAACTGAACGGCTGAATCCGTGGAAGATAAGAGCTACAACAGTTTTGCGTCCAAGAACAGAACAAAGAAAACATACAAATTTACTTACATGGTAAGCGCCTTTTTTTGCATTTATCGTGTAAAATATTTCAAACCTTTAAATTTCGACCGTAAAGAATAAAATCTTGTGGTTAATTTCGTATAGAAATTGATTTACTTTTCCATTCCCAAAAGAGTGAAAGTAATATATGATGCAGGGGTATAAGGGAATGGAATGCTTTACCTGGAGAACTTCTCATCCCAATGCCTAAAAACATTAAAATCTTCAAAGCAAAAATTAAAAGCTGCTAATTTCTATGTTGTTCTTATGTTGCATGTTCATTATGTAATGTATTTTAACTTAAGTCTCTTGAACTCGACTATGTATAACTTATATGTATATATGTGTATAGACACTGCAAAATATGGTATGTGGGAAAATTAATTTCAACTTTATGTATGTATGTTTATTCAGATGTATTGTATGTATGTATTAATTGGTTTTATAGAATGTGTACTGTCTGCGGGAGGTTTTTGGAGGGGTTTTCCTCCCGTCTTTGGGCGAATGCCGGACAGTTAGTACATTGTTTTTGCACCCCCTCAACCGTTGCCACCGGGTCCCACGACCTAATCGCGACGGGTAATTCTTAAATAAATAATTAAATAATGAGAATGTTTGTGAAAATGATACTGATTTCTTGTGGATCACGGGGAAAATATCAAAACTAAAGTAAAAATGAAATCAAATACTTTAGGAAAAACTCGTGACGCTATCGTATTTATTTGAAAGGTGAAATACCGTTCTCCAGAAATAGTTAAAAAGAAGTAACACCAGTATAGAATATATTAATTATATATTAATTTCTATTGTTGAGATAGGTGTTTTTGATAGCCAAGAGTAAATGTCCTTGCTCGACATTTTGAATAATGTGCTTTTAACTTAAATAATAACAGATGTGAAAAATAACGTCATGACTGGGACTCAAACTCAGGTCTCCCATTTTCCGGGCAGGTATTATAACTAAAAGAGACACGCCATGATGATTCAGTGGTTAGATTACGCGCAAGGAAAGAATGAGACCTGGGTTTCGGTTCCAGTCAGTTCGCTATTTTAACACCTGTTATTCCTTGGGTTTCAGCCGCACAGCTCTTCCGTGCTAATTTATTCACATTTTCTTAATCTTTCTAAACAAATAAATTCGGAGGAAGCTTCCTTTCCTAAGCGGGAGGATATTCTCTGCTTAAAACTGATAGCTTACTGCAGGGTTTTATATGTTTCTAACAGTACTAGGGCTTCATGTGGTGTATTCATATATCCGGCTTATTTGTGTCATAAAAGTCGATTATATATTCAGCGTTCCTCGGGAAACTGATGAATATGCTACTTCATGTTAGACTTAGGATGTAAAGACTTAATCAGGATTTTATATCCCTACAAAATTTAAGTATTCTGTTTTTGCCTTTATGTTCTAAAGGAATGGCTTCCCCACGTCCTGTGGCTCTCGTTGAGCAGCGTTATCTCACTCTCTCTCTTTAAAACAGATAGTAGGTTGATTTAGTTTTTTAGAGTTGATCCTTTAATGTGTGCCGCAGCGTAAATTGAGGCCGAGGTCTGGTTTATAAATGTTTACATGATCAATAGTGGAGTCATCGTTGCCAAATATTGATTGGTGTGGTGGCCTACAAATTCGAAGGTCCAGCATCCAAAACTTAGCGTGGATCTGCGTTTGAGTCTATCCACTGTTACAAAATTGCTGTTGCATTTGTACATAATGGGCTGCTCTTGAATTTTTGTAGATAAATTAACGCTGTTTGCGGGTCTATGGTAGTAAGCTTAGAAGATCCATACCTTCAGAATGCAGCAGTGTAAATTTGTCTTTGGATGATGTAACTCTGGGCTTTTACATTTACATGTAAAGGGGGAAAAATTATTTTATTTTACCAACACCGTAACAAACTAGTAGAATATACATCGTAGAAAACTTTTAAATGATTTTGTAAAATGCATTCAAGATATTTCTCGACGTATGTACAAAAACAGTTGTTCTGTTTGTTGTTCTCTTTGGAAGTGGGCTCGGCCTCAGAATTTTCACATTTACCTCTGCATCCATGAATTCATCCTTTATTTCAGATATCCTTAGTTCCTTCCATTCATTCTATTATAATCTTTTAACTTTGAATAAAATTAGCATTAATTGGCAATGTGTTGTGTAAATAAATAATTTTGAATTAAGAAAAGACGTGCTTTTTCCGCAAATAATAAAAACACACGAAAGACGAAATTTCACGTAGAGAAATTCTCAATGAGTACCTTTTCCCTTCCCGCTCCCAACTGATTCAATGAATTCTACTTACAGCGTTCCGCACTCTCGCCCTTTTCTATCTATCCTCTGAGTCCCACTTCTCTCCTCCCAACATTTATTTACCTTCCTTCACCGATTGTCTTCTTGTTTACTGGTATCCATGTCACCCGAAGTTGACGATTACTTGTTGGAACCTGTTCGTGTTCCTAATAAAAATTATTGAGGAAAAATTACAAGCTCTTTTCTACATTCTAATTTCATATTTGTACGTCTCCTATATTCAGGATCTTATTCGCCACATTCAAATAAACTTTTGTTATTCCTCTCTTAGCAGCACCACGTATAGCAGCCGTAGCTTAAGGATGCGCATGACCATTTTCTCGTTTTTGTCCACGACGAGTCCATCCTTTCCTAGGATTGAGAAACAGGGGAGTAAATAGAGCGGAGGGATTAGCTTTCTGTATTTTTCTGTTATCTCTGCCCGTTATCTTCCCCTCAATTACCCCTTCCGCTTTCCTCTTCCCCCAAACTTCTGCGTATACGGGCGCATCCTTAGACGGCTGTGCATTTAAGTCGTAAATTTTTTTTATTAAATCTAAGTTAATAAAGATGTATCCTCAATGAATTCAACTTCTCCCTCCGCTCCTTGAGCTTTAAATAACTAGGATTTTAAAAATGCAATTTTAATTTATGAAAAACAAGCCCTTAAGTTTATCGACTTTAGTCAAAGAAATTCATGTATGACTTTATCTTAGTTTTAACTTGGTACAAATGGAAATAAAATACAAAGTCTGTATTTTTAAATACATTCCGCAAAATTTTTCAACTCTCTGATAATTATACTAAAAACTATAATAATATAATAACAATAATAACTATAATAATACTTACTGTCCACAGGAGGTTTTTAGAGGGGGTTTTCTCCCGTCTTTGGGCGAATGCCGGACAGATCTCGTACTTATTTTTCTTACTTCCGACCGTTGCTACCTGGTCCTCCGACCAAATGACAACGTTTACTATTAAATAAATAAATAATATGGGACGATGTAATAAATTAGCTTACATCAAGGGGCCCATTTCAGTTTCTCCCGGAAAATTTCTCACCTCGCCCTGCCTCAGTCGCGTTACTTGTCAGAATATAGGTAGTGAGGAAGACAAAGCAAACGTTATCTGATTTCAGAGGTGCGAAATTGGATGAACTGGGAGTGGATGAATCCATATTCACGAGTATTGGAATATCCGAGAATTTTCTGCGTCGCTTTCCGCACCATCTACTTTCTTCGGTTATTCCTTTATTTCTTTGTCTTGTTGTCAGAAGGGGTGTAGTGACAGCATCTCATTGAAATTTTGAGCGAGTTCAAATCGCCTTAGGAAATTAAACGATTTCTGCGTTGCTTTGTTTGCTTGCTCTTGCAAGGAAGATGTCTTTAAGAAGGTTGCCTGACGCGCTTAGAGAAAAGGAGTATATTTTTGCGAGAAGCTCTTCTTTTTCTGAAAAATCAATTTCCTGGAGTGTGTGAGCTCAAGGCGCATCCCTCATTCGTCCTCGCTTCCGTCGGAAATGTATTTTTAAAATCCTCGGCGATATTGCATAAGGTCTCCCGTATTTGAGAGCAAAAGAGTTCAGGGCGTTGAAATAGTTTTAAACTCTGCCATTCGTTCATTTCATCGCCCGCAACTTTTGTAACACTAATATATAACTTCTCTTGCATAAGGGTGAAGAAAGTTAGTTTTATCTCAAATTTTGAGGATATTCAACCATGTAACATTTCGGCATGAGTGCTCTGGTTTCGTTGATCGCATACAGACATTTAGGTTCCAAATTTATGTGGCTCCATAATTTGAATTCCGATGAAAAATGGCCTTGGTAAAGTATTATACATACGTTAATCTATGCGGAGGACTTCAAGAATCATAGGCTTATGTAAGTGGGAATGATGCCAAAATTTATGACTTCCCCAGTATAGAATTATTTACTGCCTCATAAAATTTTTACCAATTTGCTGTAGCCTCACAAACTACTCTTTTGCATATTTCTAACATTTACATTAATGAACTAATACATTTTAAATAAATATTAGATTTTCCTTGATAAAGAATTAAACAAAGTTACACCATTACGGATATGCAATTTTTGGGGTTAATTAAATTACTCGAACTATGAATATATCAGAAATCGAGATTCAAGAGGATTATCATACAGAACTTACAAGTACATACGCAGTGAAAGTAATTTCGTGTTGTTCTCTGGCCAATATTTTATCTTTAACACACTCTAACGCGTTAATATACGTGCTAGATATACCTGAAATATTTTGTATTGCGGAAACAAGACTTGGGTTTTATTATTTCATTGTTTTGGGTGTTTTGAGCAAAAGAATGTGAAAGGTGTTGAAAGTTAATAATCAACAGTAGTCTCGTGCTTTATGATTTCCCTTGGAAAATTTTAAACTTCCTTTGTAAAATTTAAATTACAGAAACTGTCTTTTATGGCTACAGAAAGTTTTCTCATATTGGAATTATGCTTCGTATCCAAAGCTACACGGTATACAGTTCTGTAATAAAGCGATTTTTCGAAGAAAATATTAAAAATTTTCGTTCATCGGTCTTGTTTTTAGTCCTGTCTTATGCATAATTCTGTAAAATGAGCTAAATTAGACATGAAACACCTTTACGTGGTCGGAAAAGTTGATAGTATCCTCTCAAAAGGTATTCGTTGTA
This sequence comes from Ladona fulva, assembly GCA_000376725.2. Taxonomy (NCBI): domain Eukaryota; kingdom Metazoa; phylum Arthropoda; class Insecta; order Odonata; family Libellulidae; genus Ladona; species Ladona fulva. The sequence continues at coordinate 1,333,318 of KZ308230.1, read as the reverse complement.
TTTCTTCATGTACTGAGTACAGAGCCTCTCCCTCCTATGGTTGCAAGGGGTGCATCGCACTCGAGCGGCAGCATCTCAAGGGCGGCAACAGAAACGTAGTCGACAATTATCATTATTACAACAGCATAATGTATTGCTTTCTGCATGACACACACGAGTTATCTGGGAAATAGAATGATTTGAAATTTTAGATTGGAATAAATTCCACGGAGATAGGCGTAATTTTGTGAAACTCCATCATATTAAAATAAGAGGAAGTCAGGAGTGTACTTTATCCAAAGGTTTGTGGAAAAAGTACAATCCCGTCTTCCTCTTATTTTAATGTAAAGATTGGAATACACTTAGAGTCTCACTCAAGACGAATTTGTTCAGTAGATTTAATCGAAGTTATTTACGTTGAAATAGAATTTTAATTAGAAAACTTCATATTTAGTTGCGAAAAATAATTTAATACGAATCATATAATCTTAAGTAGTAGTAGTAGTAGTATTGTTAAAAGTGCTTCGACAGCTGAAGTCATTTCGCACGTAGGGACCCACCGGGAATCGAACCCGGGACCGCTTTCATTGAAGTTGAACGCGTTGCCCACTTGGCTATCGGAAGCCCCATATAATCTTAAGCTGTAACCATAGCGATGATAATGTTACTCGGAATTAATGTGAACTGTCAACAATTTACTATTCTGTTTTCGCTGACTATTTACTAGGCCAGCAAACGGGAAATGCATAATTAATTGTTACTGATGTTTTGTGACCAATGTAAGCTGGAAAATGAAGTCACAAAACACTGTTTTTTCAGTATTTCAAAATGATTTTTACCTGCATAATAGGACATATATGGTTCTGCTATTTAATTTTAAGGGGCGGTAAATTATGTTTGCACCCGGGCGGTAGATAAGCTGTGCACGGCTCTGTACTGGTATCCTCATAACCATAGCAGAAATAGATAGTCGCGATTAAACGAGTAACCACAAGTTAAACAAGCGCAGAAAAATCACCAGAGGATTTCCCTATCCTATCGTCCTTCCATCCCAGTTATTCATCCCGCACATCATCCGACCGTATACCTTTGCTTAGTGCGGATCACCTTGATGTTACACGCATTCCACTCCCCTCATAACCCGCATTCTTTCATTATTTATTCCCTTTTTACGCATCTTCCTCTTCCTTCTTTTCACCTCTTCCATGTTACCCTTCTCCTTTACAGCTCACCTCGGAGCTACATTTTTCATCTTCCAGCTCTCACACTTCTTTACACCTCCTATCTTTCTTACCTTTTTTTCTCGTTCGACCTCATTTTCTCTCTATCTCGCTTCTCCACCGCGTTAACGTCCTTTCTGTACCAATACGGGTCCTTTTCCTCTTCTCTTGCTCATTCTCCCTTCGCTCCATTAACTCATGACTTGACCTCTCTCACATGTTGTGCGAATATTTTCTTCTCTCCTTTCTTTTTCTCCTCCGTTCCTCTTTTGTCCCTTTTTCGTCCGCTTTTTTCGCCGCTCGAGATGCAGCATAAGCATTCTTCTGTGCCCAACTTAAATAGATTAGGACCGAGCCGGCTGCTGCTGCTCAGGACTTCCTTCCTTATCCAGCCCCTTTCCTCCATTTGTTTCCTCCATCTATTCTTAATGCCACTCCTGGTCGTCTTCCCTAAAAATAGACGCGTTTTGACAGCATCGGTCGAACCTTAAGGGTGTTCTTATGTAAAACCCGAATTGTCCTGCTTGGCGTTGAAACACGTTGGTGTTTGAGAATGGAAATGCTTATCTTTATTGTGGTATCAGTAGGATCGATGCATTTCTGTTTTCCACCTAGACTTGTATTTTGTTCTCTTTTTCTTTGTTATACTGATGCCCACTTTGTCAGCTATTATTTTATTCACAGATAATGGGAGAAAATGTCAACTTTAGCTTTACTCTGAAAACAGATCTTTTGTATGATTGTGTTGTATGACACAGATGTATTGTGATTTTGAACCATACCGTTGTTTTTTGTAGTTAAGAGGTTGGGGTTAGCCACAATAAGTCTGAGAAATGGAGCCTAAGCTCATTCTCTGGATAAGAGTCGTTTTTCTTGTTGTGTAAGATAGGGCACAGTAATTAAACTCACAGTAACTTATCAAAATCGTAATATTTTAACGTTATTTCTGACTTAACATTTAATGTTGAAATGGATGACGGACAACGTATGAAATGAAGAGGTTATCTCTAAAATGTAAATATTTCTATCTTTATATATTTCTTTTTTTAAATTTCCATGAGAGTTAGTTGAACTTAATTTAAAAAGTATGGGAGCTATAGTAGCGAAATCTGAGGAGCCGATCTGTAATACTTAAGATATTGATTGACATATAATAATCGGTGTTAAAATTCGTTTTAAAACCGTCTCATAATTTTATCATTCTTTCAAAGAGAAGAGATATGTATTTTACATGAAGAATATATTTTATGCGTGACGTTAATGCAAGCGTATCTCATCCATTCAATGAAGATTAGAATTTAAATCGTAATATATCGACCGAGCAAAACAATGAAGTCTCGACTTCCAGACCAATTTTTGGATAGTAAAGTGTGTTTATGTATCTATTTTACAAAATCTTCAGGATCTTAAGTTGCTGAGTATATAAGTTTTATGCCATAGATTTTTAACATAAAATCGTGAGATTTAATGATATTTCTTACCTATAGGAACATACATCTCGTATAAGATTCTTGCATGAAAAATACTTTTTACCACATTCCGAAATAACATCAATCAATCAAAAACAAACCAGGCTTGGCTGCGAGGAAATTCTCAGTTGATATAAGTTGAATTAATTTAAAAGCTACTTTTACTCTGAACGTATCAGAATAGTTTATCGAAGCCGTCTGCTAAATATATTTGAGGGTTTTAGTGATAAAACTGCTGTATTTCGATTAGTTTGCATGGTCATTTTTTCATACAATTTAATAAAATATAATTGCACGCATACTATGTTTTTCGAATTCATTCCAAAATGGAGAATGCCGTACTTAAATTAACGATAAATTAGAATTCGGTGTTTCTCTATTAGTACATTTTAATGTAAATCTCTATGGAGATGCATTTATAGCCAAATTTCTATTCCAACAGGAAACTACAGAAATTAGAGCAATAAATTATATTAGAACTTGGTTAAATATACTTTTGCCGTCTTGATTAAGGTAACAATTATTGCGATCAGTATTTCCATCACCAGTTGCGGCGAGACAATTTAGATGAACGAATATATGTATTGTTTCGAATTTAGGTTGTGTATATATAGATGACTGTACTTCAAATAATCTTCTTGTGGTTTAATTAAATTATCTCCTTCATGATATGGAACTAATTTTTCTGGATTTGAACAATAAGGTAATGCACCTAATTAAACTCGACAAAATAATGAGATATTCATCAGAGAATTGTTCGGATGAATCATTCATTCACTTTCTGCTTATTCCTTTAGTTATCTATCCCTTTAATCATCATTCCCTTTGTCAACTGATTTTTCTCCTCAGTCCCCATGCCTTAGCTTCCTTTCCCCATTACTTTCTCTCCCTTTGGTCGCTCTCTCCTTTTTGCCTCGAAATTTCCTCTTCCACTCTCATCCATAGTAATCATGCTATGCTTGTTGTATGTACCACTTTCCATATTCCTCTCTTTTCCTAATGCAAGCATCTCTCTCGGCAATACTTTCTCGTCTCTCCCTTGCACAGTTATCTCTCCCTGACCTCTCTCGGAAAAAAATGTCCTCTCTTTTGTAAAAAAGGCTCCGACCTCATAGCATCCTATCTTCCGTCACGCTCTCTTCTGGTATATGTCCTACCTGCTCTTTCTGGTGTGGGCACAGAGCAAAGAAAAATATTTTACACGCAACGCGAATTTGCTTACATCTATCATTAATACTTGTTATGGGTAGAATATCGATATCATCCCAAGGTAAAAAGTACCGAGGATGACATTATACAGATTCATTCTTCTGGAATTAATTTCTAGTGTAATTATAGGATAACTTTATAGGTAGTAAAAATCAGATTAATGTGTAATCCTTGATTAAATCCTTGATTTAATTAAACATATTTAACAAGCAAATTGTTTTGAAATAAACATCTCAACCTTTTATGACGTTTACCATCGGTGCATACATTACTACTCCCCCATGCAAACTGTTTCGGCTCTCTAATATTTCATCATAGCTGCTATATTTCCTCGCTTAGCAGCTTTTAAATTTACTACTTAACCTAGAAAACTATGTAATCAAGTGTTTTGGCCGTGACTTTGAGGAGATTTTCCACATTTAAATAAAATATGGTGTACTTAAACTACGTAGTCATTATACTCTATTTATCGAGAATAACTACGTTAATTTCACCACTTTTTATTTGAAACTATATTTAACTCTTCTTACACTCAGTTATTTCATCTTACTGCGAGTTATGTTAGAAAAAGTTTTTACACCAGAGATTATGCGCTCGTCGTCCCATCAGATATTCGTTGTTCCAAAGAGGACCTAGTATAGCCATCTGGTGGGAGAGAGAGTTTCCTAACCAGAATTAAAATTAGGTACCTAATCTAATCACTTTTTTGACGTAAGAGTATTATGAATAAGTAAATATCTCAAATATGGACTATAACCTTATGTAACCTGTGTTTCGCTGAATCGTAGCGTGTAACTGAAGATGTAGGATTTAGGCGTGTTATATCGTCCCAAAATCCTCAAAAACTCTTCATAGTTATATTTGTTTATTTTGTGTAATTTTAATAATGTGCCCATTTAAATGAAACGAGTTTATAGAGAGATTAAAGGCAGGATGAATTTCATGCCAACAATTTTATGTAGTTCTTGCAGACTTTGTGAATACGACACTGAATGGATCCCGAAACCGAATGTGACATCTGCAATAGGTCTTGTCCTGATTTGTAAATGCTGTTGAAATTATGCATACAATTGAAGTTTCTCTATATCCTAGAATTCGGTAACTTGAATTTTCTGTGTAAATAGATTGAACAGATCGATGATTGGATTTAAATTAAGTATAATTCGTAAAATATTGCATTTTGTCTTAAATTAAGAAACCAGGATCTAATATGGAAACATTATTGTACCATTCCCGCATTTAAAATCCGCATTTATACAACGCGATATTCAAGGTCACCTTTCTAAAGTAGAAAATTTTTCCTTCTTGAAAGAGGAAATAATGAAAGAAGTTCTGAACGCAGAATTTCTGCCATGTTACGTTGTTTAAACGCCTTCGAAAACTTTCATTAAACTTCTATCCCAGATACAGCCTAAAAGCATAAGATTCCCCTCAATTCCGACGGGGTAGAAAGCAATAAAAGGGACACTGCGAGTTATATAGGAAAAGATAGACCGCCATATGCGTCACAAAGACCTCTTTCTCCCCTTCACTTGACCCGGATTCATTTTTTGGCAAATGCGCTCTCACAAAAAGAAGACACACGGAGAGAGAACCACTGATCTCGCCTCATTCCCTCGATCCAACGCAAAAATCTCCCTTTATATCTCATTCCCCCACCCTATGTTTTTTAATACGCCAAATCGCTCCTTTCATAAAAGAAAAAAGTCACGCTACGAGGTGAGATATTTCGCGTTCCTTTTTTCCCTCCCTCCTTCGTCTTTTAATTTGCCCCTTTTTTCGAGGGCGTTTTTACGCCCTCTTACCTCTTTGCGGAAAAAAAGCTTTTATTTCCAGGGAGTAGTCCGATAATAACTGGGGAAGTGGCACGGAGATTAGTGAGAGAGGGAGGAACGGAGGGAGACAGAGAGAACGAGAGGAAAGAGAGGGAAAAGGAGAGAAAAGGAATGTTCGGACGCGGTATGGGGAAGAGAAATTTAATTTTGGACCTTCGGCTGTCACCCCTGAACACTACGCGGTTCGTCAGACGACGGCGGGGACCTGCGTACTCAAAGCTGATTGCCTAGATTGTGACTCCCCCCGCTGCTGCGAATGCGAGGACATATTCTGAACCCGGCCCCTCACACCTCCACCGTTCCCCGCCCGCCACAGTCCACCTCTTTCCTTTGAATCCGTCTCATTTCCGTCCCTGTTTCACCTATTCCCGCCCTGGATGTCCGTCCAACATACCCTCGGATTAGAGAAGTCCGGTTCTGCAACGCGGCCGTTTGATAACTCGTCATCCAAAGTGCGTCGTCGGACGGAATTCTTCTTTGTGGGTTCGAGGGATAAGGGGAGGGGTCGGGAAATGATGGGCCGTCTCTGAAGGAGGGACGTTTTTCCTATTTCATCACGTTTCCGCGTGGTTAAAGGAAGGGAATTTTATGTACGTTTTTCTGGGAGGAAATCGAACTAGAGAGTTTGACGAACGTCACGGGTCTCTTTCTTCGGAAAAAGAGGTTCTCTCTCTCTCTTTCTCCGCGAATATTAGCGCTGGAACTGACAGACCCGATTTCTGCGGGCTTGTAACGTCTTGTCGGGGTCGACGGCCCCGAGTTCTCTTCCGAAAATTCCCAATTTGCAAGTTAAGCGGTCCAACGTCTGCGGAGGATGTCGGTGTCTGCGGAGCGGACTGACAACCATCGCCGTTTCTCGAGATGCTAATGCTGATCGAATGCGTTTAACCTCGCCATTGTTGCGGTACTGGCCCGAGCCGGCTTCTCGCGTGATTTTGCAATTAGCCGAGAATTGCCGAGCACTGCGATTGCGTTGATCAGTCTCCTCTTAACGTTAGCCCTTCATGAATCTCTCGCGGTAAAACTGTAATACTCAATTGCGCGAAACTAGATTCTGCCCTTGAAGTGGGAATTGTGCCAGGTGAGCTAACGGAGAAATTTAGCTGACAAAGAGCATGATAAGCGAGTTCCATTATTCACACAGGGAATAATCAGTTTGCTATTCCTTTTCGACGAGATTGCCGGTATATCACAGATTTCCATCCTTTATTTCATATAATTCTGGAGTTGCGTTTTTGTTTCTCGGCCTCTGAAAGCTCATACGTAAACCAATTCCCTCCTCTTCTATTAGATTACATGCAGAGTGTATTACAGGTCCAACATTAAGTTCAGAATAAGCGTTCAGCAACAGCACTCATTGATTTATCATATCTAATATGTCACATATGTATCTGTCTCTCTTTTCATCCCCGGTTCTCCCTCGCGGGGATTTGTTAAGGGTGAACTTTCCATTCTTGGATCAGAATGTCAGATGCCCTCGCATCAAATAAATGTTGCTCTGTCGGGAATCGAACCGAAATCGAAATATGTCTCTACAAATTCCTTTCGTTTATACAGAGAATCAGTCAGAACATTTGGGTGCTGACATAGATTTCCGATACTGACTAGATTGATTTCTGAAACTGATTAGTTTGATTGATTGCATAAAGACTGCGTTAAATAAGACTCATTAGATGCAAAAAACATTTTAGTTTGATATTTTAGATTATATCTAGCCTTGTTCTATCATTTCAGGTTTCATTAATTTCATGCACGTTGAATATTCGATATTGCAACGGATTCCTAACTAATATGAATACAGACTCTTGATTATAGACCTAACGAGTCCTTACCCAATGAGGTGTAGAGTATTTATCTTCTTCAATTTACTGAAACTATTTCACAGTTTTTAGTTTTTAAATATACAGGGATTCATCATCGCTAATATAAAAATGGAAGAAAGCTAATGTGATTACTTTAGTCAGATGTCGTCATAAAATATCCGAAAAAAAATTCATCACAGGAGATTAATCCAACATTTTATGTCACAGTGCTCCAGGGATCTTCACGGTCTGTCAGACCCGTCGTATGGAAGTCCCGATTCACAATGGGATCAACAACCGACAGCCACCCCTTTCCGCATGCTGGGTCTCCACGATGTCACGCTGCGATTTACCTTCCAATAAAATCACAGTGGTTGCGTTCTCACATCGGAATGATTCACGCGTGAGTAAGTATGTGTAGCGTGCACAAATTTTCCTACGCTCCGTAAATCGCCATGAAAGATGAATGACGCCGGGAAGGTCCGTCATTTCTTGTCGCATCGCCCGTCTGACCTCGAACCCGGCCCGTCATAACTCGGAGAGCTCCCTTATCGTGCGGAATTTCGCAAGAGCGGAGAAAGGTCAAGCTTTCGGTGCTCCGTAAAGGAAAAACGGGGTCGTAAATCTAAAGGGTTGCGAAGGCGAGAATAAAAATCGAAGGAATATAAAAAAGGGAGAGATACGAGTTTAAATGATGAACGAGGATCGGGATTTTATGAAACGGGGCGAGTGGAGCACCTTTCTCCGTTCGCTATCGCACCAGGGAATGGAAATTTCCTTTTTCAGTGTCGGTTTACGGCGCGGTGCCCGGACGTCGTAATGCAGTCCGACTCTTGGTGTGAATCTCTTCAGCTTAAGGAAAAAAACGCGCTCCCAACTTGAATAAACAGGGCTGGGTGTCATCCGCACCACTTTAACTAACCAGAAAGAAATATATTGTAAACGTAAAAATTGACGGGTTTAATTTACAATGTATAACCCTAAAGCTTTCATTGAACCAGTCCACCGAGGCACAAGATATACCCGAGTTATTTGTTATCTTATGTTGTAAAAGATATTATCCTTGCAATAGAGGAAAACGAACCTAATTTGCATTTATAATGAATGCCATTCTAAATTTTATGGGGTCGAATCCGCCTCTATTAANCATTACCATCATCAAAGTAAGCATCCAACTGAAAATTGGAATATAGGATTCGTAAACGATAACGTGTGAAAAATTCTCGCGTTCTAACCTCTTGTGTTGGCGTTTTCCCGCATCGTGAGTTTTTCTTCATAAACCTTTAGCTGAGGAGTTTATCCCTGCGACCCAAACCTTAGTGTCTTTATAAGTATCCATATATAATTGTGTTTATCCATGTTAGTCTTTATTTATCAATTTGTCTGCCTATTAATTTGTATCTACTGTTTGTACCAATTTTTCTTGTACACCTACGTTTGCCGGATTGTTTAGATTTATTGATTTATCTAGATTTAAGTTAATTGGTTTTAGTTATTAGTCTAATTTTATTATCATATAATATCTCTGGAGGTTAGGCGAAGAAGAGGCTGTTTTGGTCTTACCTCAGCGTAAGATTAATATGATAATAAGTAGAAGGAATTAATATAGAACAAAGTATTCAGGAGAATTAAAGAGTGGAAAAGTAAGGATATGCATGGAAAGTTACCAAGACTGCTATATGACCCGTATATAGATAGAAGGACCTCATTGTAATGGATAGGAAAAAGATTCTTGTATCCTGAAACCGAGGCGAGGGCTTCATTTTCGCAATTCACGACAGGATTATAAAAACCTCCGACTACCAAAAACACATCTTGAAATTGGACGTCCGGGTGCCGAAAATCTAGCAAAACTTGGGGAACCTGTTCCTCTCTTAGAGAGGTTCAGACATTTTAGTCTCTTCCTATATCATACCCTTTGCCATTGAATATTTAAAAGAAAAAGATAGCTTTCGAATGATACAAAAAAGAAACTAGGTGTATTTAACCTGTAGAGAGTTTACAGGTTGTTTGAGTATGCGAAATCTGTTTGAAATTAATAGAATGGAGTAAGAGGTCCGTAAATAGGAGTATGTACCGTAGATTTGTGGCCTGACAGAGCCTTATATATGATAGCTAAGGATTCACATAATATGGGCTTCCATAAAGTAAACACATTGTTAATGAAGTTTAAATCTCTGTAGTTACACACGTGGAAACTTCTTGGTCCTCCTCTTGAATATATTTTTGAATTTTCACACTTTATATCACGTATAGGGTTTGAATATCGAAGGTATGTATGAGTGTATTAAAAAAATGATTTTGAATAGCACTCTCTTTCCTCCTATCCTCACCCTCAAAAGAGGTTACGTAGAATAAATTTTGCAGTCTGTGGATGTGTAGCTGATGAAGGCTTTATAGCCCGAAACAGATAGGCCGGATCGGAATGATTGAAACTTTTGTGGAAAATACAAATATTTTTCTTTATTCTTTTCGATGGAGTTCCAATGAGTATGGTCAACCCGAATTGATGACTTTGAATATTGCGGTTTTAATATTCTTTGGCCCTTGTTATTTCCCTTGCTATATTCCTAGCATCCATCAGTTCTTTTTTTATTTCCATCTCTCATTCATTCATTTAAACTCCGCGAGCAGGGTTTCTTTATATTTTATTTTCTAGATATACGTGTTTTAGCTGTTATGTCCTATCTCCAATGTTTTTCATATTTCACTCGTTCACAATGTTTATCGTATACTTTATTCCGATCCTCATTCATCAAGATGATAGCAGTCATTTATTACTTTAATTAATATCACGAACCCTTTTTTCTTGGAAATTGCCCGTGTAGGATATAGCTTATGGTATCTGCGATCATTTTTAGGGAGTCGTTTTGGTTGAAATCCTCACATGAAACGGACTTTTAGCATTTATTTGATTAAAGCCTGTTATTCGTTTGAAACTACTAAAAGGTTTTACTGTAAGTCATTACTGGAAAAACATATTTGCAGCAAAATTTCAATATCATTTATAATAACTAACCGGAGATAGGACTACGTGCAGCTGTATTTGCATAAAAATAATATCTTTGTAAAAATAAGTTAGTACTATTGGAAGCAACACGAGGAATAAAAGCGATCGACGAGCTTTGAGTTGTATAATACATTATTTAGTCTTTAAAAAATGAGATGTCTGAAGAAGCTGAAGCGTAATATTTGCTTAATTGAGAGGCCGCTTGCATGTGAAGTAACAGACTCTGGATAAGAGGAGATCGTCATTATAATTAAGTGTTACGTAAGAAGCCACAATTAGGCTGGCTGCCAAGTGGCAACAGTCAGTCAGCAAAATTCATGCCTCTCCAAATTTAATAAGTAGAATCTTCTTATTTGATGATCCAAATTTCAGCTCACCTTTCAAAATAAATTATATACACTTACATTTTAATTGAATTTGATTGATGATTATTTCGCAAGAGTCATTATCATATTCTTAATCCATCAGTTAAAATAACGTGATGGAATGATAATTCGTTCGGCGCTTAACTCGTATCTTTCTTTTATATAATTAAACTTGTTCTTCATAAGGATTTGAATTTAGAGGCATATCTTTATGACGGAGCACTGAAAATGCTCAACCTAGTTTGCCAATAACGATTCATATGTAAATTGTTATTAGTGGTATGAATTAATCATGAATTAATTACAGAAATAAATTGGAGACTACTCAGGTGGAAACGGATCAAAGGTAGTAAAAATGTATTTATGGAATTTTAATTATCCTACAATATTTCATAAGTCCTTAAATTACCGTTTTCATTGGGGCATAGGGTCACGTACTCAAACTCGACGAAAATTATCAATTTACATGAAATATGAGTATTTAATTGCTTGAAGAGTTGAGTATAAAAGAAAATATGCTATCCTAGGAACATTTTTAGGGAACAAATAAAGGATCACCAGTAAAACTGTATCATAGTTTGCGTATGGCTTTGAACTAAATGCAGCTAGGGTTAAGCCTTTTTAATTCACGTTTATAAAATCAACTTTATATTTTTATATATTATGCATTATTCACGAAATTACTAGTCAGCCATTTTAATATACTGAAAAGGTGGGCAGTTGCTCCTAATTAAAATTATGAGATTAAAAGGAATTTGCATTCACCAATGCATTAATTGCCTGGAGAAAAATTGGAAAGATCGTAAAGCGAGATGAGAAAACAAGATGGAGAGCAAATATGGACTTCGCGATTAATTGTAAATTGCTCGATTTCCATACATTTGAAAATTAGCACGTCAAAACTCATGAAATATTGCTAGAAAAGAATTTATTTTAATAACTCATGCCTTAATTAATATAAGTCTGGATTATAGCAATTAATTCCGTTAAATAATTTAATGAAGTCAATTTATATTCACTACGCACCCGTTGTAATTAAAAACCGGATTACTTGGAGACAACAATTCGCTAATTTTCATTGCTTTATTCGGTAACAAACGCGTGACTTTGTCCGATCTATATAAAGAAGGCGTTTACTTCTAACCCAAAAAATGCAATTATCTGAAAATCAATCCTCCCTCTGAACGGCGTTTCGGCAGAAATTGCAATCGAACTGAGTAAACGGTGATGATAGCTTGATGGCTAAACAACCCTCGTAGCTCAAAAAGATCAATTCGCAGCTGTCGAACGGAGAGGCCTTTTTTTGTGGGCCAAAATCATCAAACCCATTCCATTCTCGATTGGACATTGCTGTCGGAGTCATTAAACAATTTATTGTTCCCTTTTCCGGGGCTCGAATTTTCTTCCCCAAACTAAACGAACGGAAATTAAGCCAGAGCTTCGAATTTGTGTGTTCACTCCGCATCAACTCAGGGCCCGTCTCTTTCGCGATGGTTCGTCCGAATCAATAAAAATCCGATTGCCGCGAGTGCCTCCGCACTAAAAGCCTCCCAAAGCATAAACGTTTAAGTGTGTGGGGTAGGTTCGTGTTAATCCGAAATTTCTCCAGTGATTCGGCCGACCTGAGAGAGGCCTTAAACGGAGTCGTTTCACCTTCGCTGCATGGGCGAGCGCCCCTATGAACTCATAAAAGATGTCGGACGGCACGGTTTGCGCCGAACTTTTGTTTCGCATTACCATCATCAAAGTAAGCATCCAACTGAAAATTGGAATATAGGATTCGTAAACGATAACGTGTGAAAAATTCTCGCGTTCTAACCTCTTGTGTTGGCGTTTTCCCGCATCGTGAGTTTTTCTTCATAAACCTTTAGCTGAGGAGTTTATCCCTGCGACCCAAACCTTAGTGTCTTTATAAGTATCCATATATAATTGTGTTTATCCATGTTAGTCTTTATTTATCAATTTGTCTGCCTATTAATTTGTATCTACTGTTTGTACCAATTTTTCTTGTACACCTACGTTTGCCGGATTGTTTAGATTTATTGATTTATCTAGATTTAAGTTAATTGGTTTTAGTTATTAGTCTAATTTTATTATCATATAATATCTCTGGAGGTTAGGCGAAGAAGAGGCTGTTTTGGTCTTACCTCAGCGTAAGATTAATATGATAATAAGTAGAAGGAATTAATATAGAACAAAGTATTCAGGAGAATTAAAGAGTGGAAAAGTAAGGATATGCATGGAAAGTTACCAAGACTGCTATATGACCCGTATATAGATAGAAGGACCTCATTGTAATGGATAGGAAAAAGATTCTTGTATCCTGAAACCGAGGCGAGGGCTTCATTTTCGCAATTCACGACAGGATTATAAAAACCTCCGACTACCAAAAACACATCTTGAAGTTGGACGTCCGGGTGCCGAAAATCTAGCAAAACTTGGGGAACCTGTTCCTCTCTTAGAGAGGAACAACTTCATCCTCTATAGGGATAAACAAGTGTTGACCAATAAAACTATAAATTTAACAGACCGGATATCTTACTAATTGGTAACTCCAACAAATAGTATTAGCCATTGTCCAATAGAACCCGAAGAACCGAATTGGAAGAAAGGGACAAATACGAAGAGCTTGCATGGCATATAAAAAGTATCTGGAAATTAACAGGTTATCCGTTTGGTAATTTCTGCAGAAAGGCCGATGCCAAGCAAAATAGAAATATGTGTAGTATAACTTGTTTTGGAGAGCAATACCATTAACATTGCACAAAAAGCCGTCCAACTCACATTGTACATAAGTTACTCAGTTAAACGGGAAAATCAAGAATCGCATGGGTTAGGGTGAATTCCCTCTACATGTCGACAGAGCTCAACTGAACAGGTGAAATTATTCCAGCGGAAACGCTAATAAATTGCAAAAAAAGGAATAATAATAATAACCTCGAGCTATGAATGCATTATTTATTAGCACAGGAATTATTATTACTGATAATTTTTATTAGCTCTGGGGAGGATGCCCATAAAAGCTGGAAGATACGTATATTTTTGCTCTCAAAGAGCATGAATGATAGATGAATTGAGATAGCATGAATGTATCGGTTATCAGATAATATCAAAGATTACATAAAAATCTTTTTCTATATATAACCCAATAAGCACTATAACTTTTTCAAAATCTCAAAATGGTTTGCAAAACCGTACCTTTTTATTATCAATGAATCTCCATTTATCCAGATAGATGTAAAGAAGCTAAATTCTATATCTTCTCAAGAACTCGGTAGTCTTGTTACTCATCTTTGCTGCACAGCAAACCGAGCCATTTCTCAGAGTTTTACTCATTCGCCATACCTATTTTATTGATCCATTTTTGCATCGTTTACATAGTGACAAAATGGATAACATATTTAGTTAAATAGGTCATGCAATAATGTCAAGTAAATGTCGAGTATTCACCTGACCTTTCAAATAGCATTCTAGCGAGATGAAATTTATTTTAATCATCGTTTATCACATCTGAAACGTAAGGCAAAGTTTTAAGGAAGTGTGTAGATGATAACGTACTCTTTTATTTGAAAATATGTAAAAATAATGTATTCGAATAATAACAAAATCTGACAACGCCCACAGAATATATATTTTAAAAACGCGACCGGCTTCCAAGATTCTTCCTCACCTTCAGGTAACCGGAAGTAATACAGAACATTATATTTATACACTCTATACAAGAGAAATACGATATAAACTTAAAATATATACTTACAATAGATACATACTATGTATACACTCAATAAAAAGTGTATTTTTGACTGTATTTTTTCCGGTTATCTGAAGATGAGATAGAACCCTCGAAACCGGTCGTGTTTTACAGATATATTTTCAGAGGACGTTTTTTTCCATTGAACCAAATATGAAGAAGTTTCACTAGTTACTGCCGGAAATAACTATTCCACAAATAGTATTTATAACTAATAATTATAAAAAATTGTGGAATATAATGATTATTGCTACCTTTTCTACATCGTGCATTGAAATAATTGAATAAAACATGATGATACATTTAGAGCGAACCAATTGTTAAATAACAAATGTAAACGATTATTTTGATACCATGATTTCAGATGTAGTTAAATGTGGAAGCGATCACATTGCACGTGACCCGACCCCAACAAAACACAGCTTTCCGAACCACCAGAAAATCTCATCATCCTCCGGAACGTCAAAACAGTTCCCCAAGCACATACCCCATGCCACCTTCATCCCAGCCTTCTGCAAATCGGATCGATAAAAAGATTACTTTCGAAACCGCATCGTTCATTAAAGAGCTAAAAGTACACCGATTGCTTCCATTATGTACATCGCGGCTCTTTCGCCGTGGGATTCAAAGCCAGAGCACGAACAAGTTCAAAAATGAGTTATAGACGGATGAGAGGAACTAGGAAACATAATTGCACCCATTGCAGTAGCGATTGTAACTCATTTGTATTTATTCCCTGCCCTCGCGGCACAACGCTCGTTCGAGTTAATGCGGGAACGACTCGCGCAACGCCGTGTTTAACCCTCACCTCTTCCCGCGTGAGAATCGAGTTAGGACTAAAATTTGATTTCTTCCCCTTTCGATAAACCCTCCCACGCATTCAATTAAGCTCGCCGTGTTGTTATTTCTCCAGAGAATGAATTTTGATTGATTGATGGATTAACGGAGTTCAACGCCCTCCCCTCGTAAGATGAGGTATTGGCGTAGGATTAAAGAGTTTAATGAAACTGTTGAAGTGAACGCTGAAGGATCCTGACACGCCTACGTATCTCTAACTGAGCATAAATTACCGTAGACAGCAACGGCTACGTGCTTGCTGGATTTTCTTAATCCACATGTTTCGGAGGGTTATTGTACGATATATATCATGGTGTTATCGAATTTTGTGAGATGATGGTTACTGATGCTTGATTTATTCTACGACGAGTTTTATTTGGTGAAAGATATGGATTAAAAAGTTGAGATTAAGCGATTAAAGGTATCTGTCATCGAAACAGTTAGAGGCGGTATTTCTTTTCCGCCTATAGCTTTCGTTTCTGAAAAAGATTTGAACTTTATTTTATAAATTTCCCCAGTTATATCAATAAATAACTTTTCCACGACATTTCACATAAATTAAATTCATATAAATCAAAGAGAGAAAAGTCGATTACTTCCATTACAAAATGATGTATTTCAGGTGAGTTTTACGTTACAAGACAGTCGAAGAGACTCCGTTTTATAAAATCGCTAATTCTTCATCAAACTAAGGTGGAATAGTATAATTTATCTCCAATGCCAAAATAGATATTTCTCTTGGTTTTGAGTTGTTAAGCCATATGAGCATATTCCATATGTCGTATCTCAAAGAAAAATACTGAACATCATACTGAAGCTGTTGCAAATATTTATTCGATCCCCGTTGTAGTGTAAGAATATATTTAACTATGGTTAACTATGGCGCAACGCTTCTCATTCGCCACTTAAAATGTTGTTTTATCTTCTCTTTTCCTAAAATCCTGTGAGTTAGTAAATATTGGCCTATGAATAACTCAGAAATGCATATTTTACAGTCACGTAATCATTTTCTGCCCACAATCTGGTTTTCCATTTGCATTAGAATGGATATGGTGAAATCGAAGAAAAAAGAACAAGATAAGGAAAATAAACATTGATATTAAGTCTCCAAAATTTGGTATGCATTCTTTGAATGTGTACTTGAGGGCATGAAAAGAACCTTTTAATCCCAACCCCTTCGATCCATGTACCACAGCCCTGTTTCAAATTGCTGTACTACTCAATCTAATGTCCATTTGACACTCATGTTAAAAAGTAGAGAAAGTAACATCACAGAAGAAAAGTCTGAAATAAAGGGAAATTGGGATCTCTGGTGTTCGGAAGGAAATGGCATATGTGAGCGCTTAGATTCTCAGCTATGATTTTTGTCTTAGTTCCGTCTCATTTATTTCCTTCAACCCAAGCGTCTGATTTTTGAAGGCAGACTTGTCACATGCTCCGAATACATAGCAAGCGCTCAAGTTGCAGGGTGCTTTCTCTGCTAAATACTGAGTACTGCAAAATCTATTCCTTGTTCACTTTTAATCTAGGCTGTTGGAAAACCAGTCTCTCATAATTTCGAATCCAGCCATGCAGTTGAAGATACTAGGTTCAACAAGAATCGATTTGAAGATTCGGTTCGAAGTGCAAAGTTTGGGAAATAAGTTTTCCGCTGAAACATTGTTATGTTTGTATAATGAGAACCCTTAAACAGAATACACAGTGTTTACTCTACTGGAACTCCAACAAGGGTCCTACATAAGTATTCTATTTTTCTTTCGTTATGGATTGTTAATAGGTATTTATGTTTACTATGCTTTCTTAATTATTCTATACTTTTTATTTTCTTTTCAAATAATCTCTGAAGTTGACGTTTGGCTATTGTAAGTCCTTAACTGTGAATCACGTGCTTTTCGGCCATGTTTTCATTTGAGATGGTGATTTAGTGTACAGAGAGATATTGCGCTAATCCTTGGAAGATTAGAGCATATTCCTTTAGATAAAAAGACTCGCAGACCTTATTTGCTAAATGCAAATTTTAAATGTCACAACGATGCATGTGATCTAAGTGCTTTAGATACAGGATACAGAAAATGATATCCCTCGTTAATTTTCGCATCCGGCTTTTCTATGTCGTGATTGTATGAAAGCTACAGAGATGTGAATGAATGGCATTCATATTGGTCTCTTATTATCGAATCCTACGAAAAGTGAATTAAGGTCTATGTGTCGTTCTTTGGATGTTTTCTATCAATTGCATATAGGCTTAGCGAGGAAAACAAAACCAACTACCTCACTCCTCATTACCAAGTAAGCCTCATCTACAAATCTTTGGAGATGGTACGGAATGTTGGGAGAGTTGAGTGAAATTGAATTAATATCAAGTTATGCATGCCTATCATCCATTATCTTCAGGTCCTGCCCAAATTATCTACCTATAATCAGATTGCTTTTGGCGCAGTCGAAAACTTTCATCACTTTCGGTTGCTACATCATTTAAGTATTGCATTTATAATCATCGTTGATTCCTCAGGTAATCTCATGTATTAAGTATATATTTTTCCGCATTTAAGCTTCTTTCATCACAGTGACTTAGTATGAATTACTTTATGCTGTGTAATCCAGATGAGTGAAGCTCTTAATTTTAATGTTGCCAGAAAGAGCGTCCCTTTTTGCGAACGCATAGGAATAAACATACACATTTATTTGCAAGAGTGGGAAAGGGAAAGAGAGGCCGACGAAAAGCGTAAGCGAGGCATTAGGAGGCCCGCAGATGGGGAGGCAACCGAACAAAAAATAAACGCCGGGCTCTTAAAACAGAGCCATAAATCTCGCAAGGAACAGGGTGAAACGCAGAGCGAGAGAAAGGGATGTACAAGAAGGAGAATGGATCCGTGAGAGTTTCGGGGGAGACGCTGTCGGGAGCTGGAAAGAGAAGGGAAGAATCCCATTTCACTCTTCATCTGTCTCCTCTCATTTTTCGTAGTAATCTCCTTCCACTTGACCCCGAAGGGATGTGGGGCGGAGGTTTTTTGGGGATCGAACGAAGTGGGGGATAAGGGGAGACTTTTAACCAACGCCCCGTCGACCACCACCGCGAGAACCATCGAGGATCGATAAACATGGCGGACGGCTGCTATTCTTTCTCCTCCTCATCCTTTCTCTTTCCCTTTATACATCCCTTATCTCTTTTTTATTTTCCATTCCATTTTCTCTTCCCCCGCTGGAACATCGTCGTTATTTTTTCATCGCTCGTGGTCTTTATCTCCCCGAAAAAAAGAAAGCATTGGAAATGAGAGGGAGTTTGCGCGGCGCATAGGTGTTCCTCAGGGAGGAAAGTGTTTGGATGAGACAATGGATTTAAGGAAGGTTTTCAGGTTTGCTGGAGGAATGGGGAGCACTTTGCCCTCGTCCGTAGAGGGGAGTGTCGCAGTTGTTGGGTTATCGGGGCGGGCAGGGGGGGCGTTTAATGAGGGAAGAGCGGGAATCGCGGGAAAGGTATCGGAGGGGGGAGGGGTCGTAACTGCGAATTTCGGGCTCTCGGCGAAAATTTGAAATGGCTCCCATTACGCCGACGCGCTAAAGTTCATCATTTCGTCGCTCACAAAATGCCGCTGTAAATGAATTCGAGAGTAGGCATCTGGAACATGCTACTTTCTCTTCGGCGAATGTAAACACATTTCGTTTGAGACCGAAATAAATTTTCGGTTTCGAACTTTCGCGGAATAAGGCGCTTGTTTATTCACGAACGGAGTAACGAGACAATTAGTTTTATTTCATTGCTACTCGCGGTGTTTGTTTAGACGTCACCCTATACCTCATTCTTTTTGAGGATGCCTCTTTCTCGAGCTGCCTCAAGACGTTGCGGAATTTCTTCTCGTAGCAAACTCGGAATGCTTTGACTGGAATTTCCAATGGATAGAAGTAGATCAAAATTTATCTAAAAATAGAGCACTACTCATGAAAATGAGTCTTTCCTCCCATTGTTCTTCGAATCTAGTCACCATAATTTCAATAATGACTTAATTTACTTGTTCTAATAATCATAAGATACTAAACATAGTTAGACAGTCAAGAAGTGTGTCATGAAATCTACGTCTACATCAATACCTTGCAACCCGCCAGCGTGTGGCAGGGGTGTAACAACAAGAACTTGAGTTAACTCTTTAGCTCATTATTATCGCGTATAGTTCGCGAAAACTATAAGTCCCATAAACGACTCGTCCTCGCATCCATTTCTCTTATTTTACATTCATTTTCGGATTGGCCGAAGTAGCAGGGGAGTTGCACATTACCGATTACGTCTTCCGGAAATTTACAGTCTTTAAATGTATCGAGCAGTAGTAGGATACACGTTTCGTCCGCTGGATCCCATATATTCGCCGCATATTCCAGATGGGGCCTGACTAAGGTGAAATAATACCGCTCCCTAACCTTTTCAACGCATCTACCTACAGTGCGCTTTATAAAAGAGAGCTTTTTAGTCGTTTTACCGCAGAATTTTCGGATATGTGTGCTCCAGTTTGTTATTTGATTCCGAGATATTTTCCGTGATGGTAAATTTCAAGATTTGTATTAGCATTTTCGTTCTCTTTGAGCTTAAGAGCCAACTAATGTGAAGAAAAGTTATGCATTGGACTCTAAACTTAACACCTTAGGGGGGGACTTGTACACTATGTAGAAGAATAAAGATTACTTTTTGTGAAATATTATCGCATATTAGCCATCACATCTCATTACCGCCGCTTAAGTATTCGAACGTAAAGGTTTTGATTCCATCGCCGACATCATTATTATAGTGGTTGACGGTGTAGTGCCTGCAAACCGTTAACTTTTCAGACTACGCTAGTAATTTGTTATCTCGCGACGTCAGAGCGCATCCAGAGCCGCAGATGTAAGCATAGTTGACAACCGACGAGAAAAGAGACGTTTAAGCCAAACCGACGTAAATTCGAGGGCTCGACTCCTCGGCGATTTTTTAGGACCCGACGAGCGCCGAGATTCCGCAGTCTTCCCGAAGATGGCGGACCTGTCAACGGAACCGTGAGGTGAGGAGAGATTGAAGAGAGAAAGGATGCGCTAGCGGTCTCGGCATCTCCTCTTTAAACTCTCTTTCAGCGATCATTATTGGCGAATCCCCGTCGCTTCCGTCGCTAATTATCTTCATCCCGTAAATATTCGCTTTCTTTCGTCTGGTGGAAAATCAAATTCACCCTCAGGGCCGTTCTGTTTTTTTATGCTCGGGAAGCTTCGGCGCGGGAGCACGTATCCAGTCCTGCCTTGCGAAGGAGCTTCGCTCGTGGCGAGAACCGACGGGTGGATATTAATCACGGTGATGTAACTTAAAGTGACCGGGTGGGGTCGCCGTGGAAGTGGATAAGAGAGGCTCCGTGGGAAAGCGGTCGAAAATCCTCGGAAGGAGGGGATGCTTTCGTAAGGGGAAATTCTTAAGATTACTCAGACCTAGCGTTCGGTCGGCAGTTATGGCGGATTAAATAAAGTAGCAACACAGTGAGGTTTGCCCTTCCCTTGTTTTAAGGAAGAACTTCCCGCGCCGAGGTCATAAACCCCCTTCTTCCCCAACTTTGCTCAAAATTTTGCATTCCTCTCCGTCTTAACTCGGCGTATCTCATTTAAAGAGAAGAAGAATCTTTGAAAGCGGAATTCTGCGCGTTTTTTACGGCGACCTTAAGAAATTTGAGAGCAGTGCAAGATCGAATTTCGGTCCGTTATGAAGGTTTTGCCTGCCCCGTCTCCATCTATGCGCCCATTATGGAAAATGGATAGTGGAACCGTAAAGGAAAATTCATTAAGGAGGGATATTTGGTGGGAAATATTTTCGCATGTCTCATCACCTCTCTTTACGAGGAAGAGTGGGAAGTAATATTTTTACGGGGATATCTCAGCATTATGAAACATCAGTTGAAACGGTATTTAAGTCTTTTACGGTGGGCTTATGACCTCCAGAATAAAGAATGAAGTACAAGAAGGTGAAGGTCGTTTGGCTTTATGGTGCAATAATAACTTATGTTGATGTTTTAAGGCATTTAATGCGGGTGTAGTTGTTACGTATTACATGTAAAACTTAGCCCGGAATCTCAAAAAAGGAAAGAATTTTTCACTTAATTGTGGATATTAATGTGTGTTGTGTTCGCCATGATTCAAAATTTCGGTGAATGGGGTACCGAAAATAGTTTGAGGTCATTTGCTTCGAGGGAGTAATTGGACTATCGGCGTACATTTCAATAAAAAAGGAAATGAAATTTAATAACTTATTTCATTCTATTGCAAGGCGAAAGTAATTGGAGCGAAGACTGCTACTGAATAGAATGAGGATCGGATGAAATTCTATTGGCTATGAAGCATGAGTATTTAATTACAACATGATTAATTCTTAATTTTGCACGTAATCGGAAACTACTTCAAACATGGACAATAATAGTCTTTAATCTATTTTACTGCTTGGTTTCTACATTGTTTTTTCTCTTCAGATACCTTTTATTAAATATTAATTTAAAACACAGTGAGAGAAAAATAAATTCAGAAAGAAAAATAATTATTTTGTGTACCAAAGGATAGTAGTTAAAGTATATAAAAAGATCCAAATTTAATATACTCTCTAATGGCAATGTACCTAATGTTGTAATACAGTTCGGGTGACGTTCGGACTAAAGATTTAATAAGGTGCATTAGAAGATTTCCCCTGCCCCCTTCTTTCGGTCCACCTTCCAGTAGGATGAGGAATGATTGGCGAGAAATTTGTGAGCAGAGATGTAGTGTAATCTGCATGTGAAAGAATTTGGACCCCCCATTCTCAAATTTATAGTTATGCACTTGACTACGTTATCTATGTACGAGTCTATCAAGCGTTCAGTGTTACTATATTCAAGTGTTTATCACCATCATTAGCTAAACATATATTTGTTAATTTCCTGCAGATTTTATCGTGAGTGATTTAATGATTCCATAAAATACTGCAGCTTCTTTGAATCTACTGTTACATATTTCATGTAACAAATTGCTGTACTCAATTCAGAGAACCTTAATCGCTAAATCATAATAATAGTAGTAGTATTGTTAAAAGAGCTTCGACTGCTTGGGTCATTTCGCACATGGTCTCCCACCGGGAATCGAACCCGGGACCGCTTTCACCAAAGCCGAACGCGTTGCCCACTTGGCTATCTGGGAGCCCTAAATCATAATCGCAGCGTTATATTGCTTATATATATTTAATCATGAAGAATCCTGATTTTTCAGAGTTTGCAATTACAATTAATCATAAAGGTACATGATCTTGTACGAGGGGCTCTCGGACAGCCAAGTGGGCATAGCGTTCGACTTCGGTGAAAGCGGACCCGGGTTCGATTCCCGGCGGGACATACGTGCGAAATGACTTTAGATATCGAAGCACTTTTAACGATGATATTAATACCCTTATACGAAACTATCTATTCTATAGAAACTCAGTGATTAATACTGTAATAGTATATTAATCGTATACTACATGGCAGATACTTAACTAGTTTCGTTACTCTTTTGTAAGGAAAGAGGAGCGTTGGCATTGTAGGAGATAGTATTTATATTTCCTAAGCTTCTCATACTTTGTAATTTACTCAATTAACGTATGGCCGGTTTTATATATAGCTATTCCTTTTTTAGCTTCGAAAATAATGGCGTGTTTTTCTTAGAGCGTCATTAACGCTCGGAAAACTCCGGAGGCAAATAAAATTTCTCGTTTATCTTTTCGCGAAAACATGAAAACTATTTACTGCGACTCCTTAAATTTATTGTTACGTCGGGCTCCTTTCACCCCATATTTCCCTGCAGGTTCAAATCTGCCATAAACAGCCTTCCTCTCAAAATGCGATTTGAAATGTTTATTGCGATACATCTCATTTTATCTTTTAAAGTAAGGCGATTTGCTCATTGGGAACAATATAAAACTGCCAAATATATCACCTATCGTTTTCAAGCAGCTGTAAGTCTAATCTTGCCATAACTTTCGATTCTGCAGATTTTCGTTCGTAATGCCCTATCGTGTTTGTTTTTACTTTCTAAAAATTCTTATTTTCGAGAAAAATGTTTTTGTACATGGTGACGTTATAGATTTCTCCTTTCTGTCATTTGAGCCTTCTATAACCCAAATTTATGGGTAAACAGCTGTGTAAGACTAATCTGCATTGTTTTGGCTTTGTGAAATAGAGATATTCCTCGCCCAACTGATATCATAGAATCGTGATTTATTTCAGTAACATTTCACACCAAAAGTAAAAACCTAGATTTGTATAAATGTATTCTTTGTTTTCTGAAAATACTAGAATTCCCGTTAATTTAATTTAAAGGTTTATGACTTTGAGTACCTTAGGGGGGGACTTGTACACTATGTAGAAGAATAAAGATTACTTTTTGTGAAATATTATCGCATATTAGCCATCACATCTCATTACCGCCGCTTAAGTATTCGAACGTAAAGGTTTTGATTCCATCGCCGACATCATTATTATAGTGGTTGACGGTGTAGTGCCTGCAAACCGTTAACTTTTCAGACTACGCTAGTAATTTGTTATCTCGCGACGTCAGAGCGCATCCAGAGCCGCAGATGTAAGCATAGTTGACAACCGACGAGAAAAGAGACGTTTAAGCCAAACCGACGTAAATTCGAGGGCTCGACTCCTCGGCGATTTTTTAGGACCCGACGAGCGCCGAGATTCCGCAGTCTTCCCGAAGATGGCGGACCTGTCAACGGAACCGTGAGGTGAGGAGAGATTGAAGAGAGAAAGGATGCGCTAGCGGTCTCGGCATCTCCTCTTTAAACTCTCTTTCAGCGATCATTATTGGCGAATCCCCGTCGCTTCCGTCGCTAATTATCTTCATCCCGTAAATATTCGCTTTCTTTCGTCTGGTGGAAAANTATATCTGATTTCTGCTCGCGTTCTTTGATTTTTAAACCATGATTTCCGCGTCCAACGTAACTCGGAGTTTTAAACTCTTCAACCCAACCCTCTTCGGAATTACATGCCTTATACATTCCGGCTAATCTATAAGTCTTCCTTCTCGATTCTAATGATTCCCATTTCATATTAGCTATCATTTTACTTACACTTTCGGTTTTCCTGTGATTGCCGACTACGTACATACCTAGCCGTTTTTCTTTGCACGCCTTCGAGCTTTTTAGTAAGACCTGTTTCGTGGGGATCCCAAACATTCGTTCCATATTCTACTATTGGCCTGACCAGGGATTTGTACGCTCTTTTCTTGACACCCTTCCCACTACGTTTTAGGTTCCTCATTACGAAATGGTGATTCCTATAAGCCTATGCAACAATGTCCTCGATGTGCTTCCCCAATTTAAGATTTTCAGTTAGCCTAATGCCTAGATATTTGCAATCGGAAACGGCGTTAATATTTTCGTCATTTATGGAGTAATTATGAAGTAATTCAGACTTTCTTCTGGAAAACTTGATATGTTTACATTTACCGACATTAATTTCCATTCCGTTTAATGTTTAATTTAGTCCACTCCGCTAGACGATTTAAATCATTTTCCAGAATTAGGCGATCATGAGCATTCATTATCCGCCTGTATAGTATGCAGTCGTCGGCAAATATTCTGATATCGGATTTAATATTCGCTTTGAGGTAATTCACGTAAATGAGGAAAAAAAATCTTAACAAAATTATCGCCCGAACAGGGACTTGAACCCTGGACCCTTAGGTTAAAAGCCTAATGCTCTACCTGAGCTATCCGGGCTAATGATCTATTCGGCCTACTATTAACTTATTACTGATTAATTGCATGTGATTCAATGTACAAAAATATTGGCTTGTGCGTATAAAAATTGTGTGTCAGACATTCAAACTTATTATTTATTTTGACCTTCAAAATATCGGATGAAAACCTTTTCCATGGTCTTCTATTATTGATCCAGTATTGTCTTATTATACTTTTTCTTTCCATAAATAGCGATAGGGTAGCCAAGTATGGATTGCGCTAAAAGAATATCTCTGTTTGTAAAGTCTTCAGTCGTGAGAGTGGGGTGAACCTTAAACCCTTCACCAATCGATACCATTAGACGTGGAGAGGATCTAATGCTTACTTATCAATATGAGGGGAGAGATATTTTGACCGCATTATTTTCTGTGTCAGATTACTATGAGAGGAACGAATTTATGTAAAGGCAGTACAATATGCCCACAAATAATAATTTTCTCAGCATTCAATAAAGAGATGATATTGTTTAGGGAACGAATACGGTGGTCATTTGTGCAGATTTAGCTAAGCGCCTAAAACCCAAGGATAAATAGATGGTAGTTCAGCGGTTAGAATGCTTGCCTGGGAAGTGGGAGACCTGGGTTCGAGTTCCAGTCATGTCTACACCTACATCAACATGTGTACACTGCAAGCCGTCTTTCAGCATGTGGCATGAACCATAACTCTACTTTCCTAATCGATTACTTTCGCGTATCGTTCGCGGAAAAAATGAATTTTTGAAACGTCATTCTAGCATCTATTTCTCTGATTTTTCTCTCAGAATCAGAACGGCCTATGTAACTGTTATAATATCAGTTACATCTTCTAAGAATGTGCCTTCTGTGAACTTATTTAGTTAATTAATATCTTTTTGAAATATTCTCTCATCTAGAGATTCCCATCCTGCGTCCTGAAGCATCTAAGGAACACTCATTGATTTGTCTCAACAATTTTTTAACGAAACGTATTGCCTTTTCCTGTACTTTTTCTGATTTTCGAATACAATACTTCTCGGTACATTTCCCTATTTTTCCTATCTGCTTTTTCTTGGATATTCTTTGGCATTACTCATACTTATATAGTATTCGTCCTGATCATAGTCATAAACAAGATCGAGAAAAAATTAATTAAAGATACAAGTTTTCCATCTTGTACCAAAAGTCGTATGAAAAAATTCCATTAGTCATGATACTTCAGCAGCAAAAGCGTAAATCCCATGAGAGGCGAAATTCTTTACATAAGGCAGAGAGAAAATTTGTAATCGATCATTTTAAGGAACCTCGAGATTTTTAACGACAGTGCACCGCTATGGAGACAAATATCGGATTATACGAGAGCCTATTCATCGTTCATCCCTCTGCTCTCGTGCGAGTCGACAGTGTCGCGAGGGAGACCTCCCCATCGTACGCTTAATAATTTACCCCTCTTCGAAAAAAAGACCTCTCGGACCCCGCGAGAGCAGGAGCTGACTGCGTGGAGAAATGACAAACGAAGACGCGAATGGGGGAAATCGGGACGAAATATTAATGTGAGAGGAAGAAAATGTATGCGTGCATGTAGGAGGGTGGAGAAAGGAAAAATAAACGGGCAACAGCGCGGTGATTTAAAAAGTAAATAGTAATTTGAGTGGAATTGGGAGTGAGTTAGCGGGCATGTTGTGCTTCGCGGGAGGGGAGCTTATATTAAGCAGAGGACTTGTGTTTGTTTTCCTCCGTGGGGGTGTGTGCGAGAGTCCGATGGCGCTGGAGATGTAGACGTCACAGCGGACGCTAAATTGGGTTGGTGAAAGGGAAAGAGGCTGGATAATGGAGGAATAGAAATAGGGGAACAACTGAATTTACACGCGCCGTGTAAATTTAAACAGGGCATTTGTCATGTACTGATATTGTTATTTTTCCGCTCGAAAGTATCTCTCTTTCTTTACGCGCGTATTTGCTTCTAAACATCTCTATCTGGTACGTAAAGCAGATTCTAATTACGTGAACAGCAGCGTCTGAAGGACTCTAGGAACTTGACTGAAGCCCCGTGAGTGTTAAAATTGTGGATCTGTACCTCTCCCTTCAGGAGTAGGACTAAAATTGAGAGTTAACACTTCAATGTTGCAAAATTACATCGTTCTATCTCTGGGTTTTAGGCATATTTCAATGTGGAAAGTTAAACACCTTATCCCTTCCCTTGAACCTTTTTGGGGGATTTCCTCATAACAACGCTTTGTGAGTCGGTGGCCTTGACGAGGACCTCTTGCGGTGGCCGGTGCCACTATGTGGAGCGCCACTTGCATTGTTCACAATAATATTCTCTAGGAATACTTGCCCGGAAAGTGAAAGACTTCGAGCCCCTGTCATTTTGCTATTTTTCACATCTGTTTATCCTTGGTTTTTCTTTAATTTATCTTCATTTTATGAAATCATTCATTTATTATGGTACTAAATCAAAGAAAAGGACCATATAAAAGGTAATTTTTGTATAAATTGGTGAGCGCCCAGGAAATCCGAAGAACAAACTAATTTTAAAAAGTCCGACAAAGCCGGGAATCATGAAAGGACCGTAGTGGGGGTGATGAGAGCCGCTAAAACGGAGCCACATCTCGCTTGGTTTACGAAGCGTTACGAAAAATGGAGCGACTCTTGTTTTCGAGATACGTCCCTTTCTCTCAAGGAAAGCGGGAGATCTGGGAATCGATTCCTGTCGATTGGAACTTTTTCAGCTGCCTTCATCCTTATTGTGCTAACTGATACTCTATTAATTTGCTGAGTAGTGCGTGAAATATATCTCACAATTTTCACATCAGCAGAGCCCGCACAAGGATCTGAATTTCCACATTTTTACTGTCTAAAAAAGACTGATCGATTAAAAGAAACCATGGCGGAAGGAAAAATAAATACCTGGGACCACTTTTCTCAGTAAATTATAACATATTTAATTTTATTAAAATTAAATATGGTATGGTAATAATATGGCGCAAAATACCACAAAACCAAAAAAGTGACGACTAGTTTAGATGCAAAAGTCATCCACATTTGCCCTTTTTTAATCCCATCATGGAATACCACAGTGTGACTTGCCAGTCAGTGAATTTTGGATGGAAAGCAACGGTCTTGAATTTGCGATAAGCGTTGCACAGATTTAAATACAGGTGTGGTATTTAGGGTCTATAATGACGGTTCTTAAAGATTCAGTTCATATTACTGTTTCACTGATCACCATAGTAATTGCGAAAATATCCTCGTAAACTTTCATTTTTCTTCAAACTTTGATTCAAATTGTAACTAACGTAAATATGATTAACTTCATCTTTGTCGACATGAGCTTGACTTGAGAGATATGAAGTTGAGAAGCAATCTCCATTAGGAGAAACAATTCTTTAAATGTTACTAGATCAACTAATGTTCAATTTTAATTATTGGCTCTGGGGATTTCATTTACATCAATTTGCATCAGCGTTTAATACAGCGTCGAGCCAAATATCTTCCGTTGAGACGAATATCACATGCTCAAACTTCTACTTCGTGGGGGGCACGAACCCAAGGGGGGTCCGAAACGAAATTTCACCGGGTCCTAGGTAAGACGGGAAGATATTGAAATATTTTGCTTGCCGTTAAACGAAGAAGAGCCCTTTCAATCCCTCAACTTTATTCTTACGTCCTTTTTCCATCCTGGTCTCTAGCGAGTCCTTCGCCAATTAAGTCTCAGTTCTGGAGATTTATTGAAGCTACTCTTATGTCTTTTAAAATTATCCTCCTCTCGAGAATGTGCAGATTAAAAGAGAACCCACTTCAAGAGGGGAGATCAGAGATAAACACCTCAGAAGAAGCTTCTTTGATGACTGTGATAGCGTAAGAACATGGCTAAAATATTTACAGAATTTTAATTTCATCTGAGGTACTCTCAGATAGTTTTGTCGATGACTGGCGCCAAAGAGCAATATAATCTAATAAAAATTTTGGATTCTTGTTTTCTAAATCTTTCTCATTTTTGCATATTATGAATAAAGCCTTATTTACCACAACACGACTTTGTTTGAGGTTGCCTATTAGGGAAACGGTCGCATTTTTGTCGTGCGGAATGTTTAAATATTTTGTTTAGTAAATTAAGTGCTTTTATCGCAAGGGAATAGAGCATTTTGGATAGGATAAATAGCATATTCCGTTGCATTTACAAAATGAATTTTATACGTACAACCGTAGTCTTTTGGAACGGAGACATGGAGCTCTAAATGTATTTAATACTTCGTCCTATTTGAAAATGAAATATATTTGCGATAGATTTTACCCGCTAACCTACACCCTTAGGCCGAATCAGTAATCCAAATAAGCCAGTTGCAAACGAATTCGGTTAATGGAAATTAAGAAGTGATTAATTATATTAGTGCATCAGCCATGAACGAAAGGATAACTTAGGAGGCTAGTAACTAAGATCCCAGCGCAATTATATGAATTCTTCCCTTGTTAATCCACATCACAAGCTTCATTGTGCAAGTTTCGTACTGCTGGTAAATTTATTGTTAATTCACGACTCAGCGTCCCGTGTGAGACAAGCAGCCCAGCCCAGCCAAGCAGCTTTTTTAAACCGTGGCAATTGATCAGCGCAATTACTCCGGCGCCGCCTTCAGTTGCTTTTCGAGACCACGAATATGACCAGAAACTTTCCATCATTTCATTTTTTGGACAAATGAAGACATGAAAATCAACTTGTTCTTTTCAGTTCTTATATTTGCAGAAAAATGTTTAGAAGAGACTTTTGACTTCTTCCAATTCTACATTCTGGGCTAAAGATTGTTTGGAACATTTATACGACCATTCACTCAGCTTTGCCTCTATTCTCGCTTCGCATAGTTGGAAATAAAATAGACGAATGCATTTAGAGATATCATATCAGGCGGTTTAATTTATATAGATTCTTCTGTTGCAGACGCCAGAAAGAACAAAAATGTTATTTTCTTACAATTTAGTAAAGCGGAATAGCTTGCACGTGGGAAGGCGTTGACGAGGCGTGGATTAATAGACGGGAAAGAGCATTAATAAGCATAGTTAGTGATTAATAGCCGTAGAAGAACGTAACAGTAATGAAAATGGAAACACTCTTTACGCTTCTATAGACTGATATTTATTGTGAGATCGCTAAGGAAACATGGTATAATGTGTACCAACCAGTATGTGGAAGTGCACAAAATCTTGTAATTTTCATTGCTTTCGGAAAATCAGAATTTATGACGCTTAAAGAGATAAGGCCTCAAGGGTAAACGGTGAAGATAAATGCCGAAAAGACTGGGCTTCCAAAGAAGTTTCTTCCACTTTCTGGGTAGATGTTAAAACCACTAGGCTACTACGTCGAAACAGTTTCACTCCTATTTCGGGATGCTTTGCAAGCAAGGCGAGTTGTTTCTCCACTCAATGGCACCTACCACCACCAGGGGTCCTTACAGAGTCAGCAAAAACTTCAAATGAAAACCTGGAGGTAATTATCACAATGCCGCATTAGATCTCAACTCACTTCTCAATGGAGGCGAGAGCGCTCCTCTCCCTATTAAAGACCCTCCCTTTACTTCCAGTGGCCGTCTGCACAGATATTCTTACTCTCCACTCTATTCTCAATCGATTATCCCGGCCTCCTCCCTCATTCTCTGATAGAAAGAATTCGCTAGCTGATCTGACGCAGTGTCCTTTCCGATCCCGAATTCATGCGAAGGGATGAGGGTACGAAAAGAAGATGAAAGAGCTTCAGTAGCAAGGCTCGGGAGGTGGGGAAACAAGTGGCTCCTGTCGAAAGAGGACCGCAACTTAATTACGTCATTTAGCGCAATTTCCGCTCCAGTAGAGGGGAAAAGGTTATTGGAAGTCCTGGCCGAAGTGCGAGGAAGCAATTCTCTCTTGAAAACGGCAAGAAAATACGCAGATAATATTGAGAGGTTAATCGACGAAGTTTTCTCACTAAAAGATAAAGGATTAATCGCCGGGAGTGAGTTTTACAAAATCCCTCTACAACTCAGAAAGGGAAAGCATTAACGACTGTAGGTAATGGCTTGAAGAAATGTTTATTCATCGAAGAGTTTTATTTACCGTCTGCCAAATAATTATTTCTTAATTTCTCTGTTAAAACGGGGTGTATTTTACAAATGTTCTTTGATATTCAGCTCCTGTTTTTAGAACCCGGCTTTCGAGAAGTTACGCACTACTATGATCACTTTAAATCGGTGTTCACACTCAGCGATTTCAGCAACTTCTAAAATAGAAACTTTTTACTTACGATAGAGCAAATTTTCCGTATAGTTTTTCCCCTTGATATATTCTGACTGATTTTCTACGCTTAACTCCAGTCCAATTTCCATAACGCTGTACTGTCCAAGAAAATGACTGAGTACAGATTAATTGATTGTAACTGATTAAAGTATCAAATGATTTGCAAGGAACGAATAAATACGCAAAAAGTCAAATTCGATTCCATGTGGCTGATTCGGCAGCCTGATTCGAAACGACGCGTCGCAACGTCACATTCGAAGGGATACGCTATCCGTGCGACTACGTAAGCGATTCCTCCCGAAGTCGCACGGAAGCGCAAATATCCAAGGACTTCGGATAGGGGCCCAATTCTCGTTTCGAATTTACGTAATAACTCCCCTCTTTATAATTGGGTTTTAAGACGCACGCCTCTCCGTGCTAAGCGATACACCATTTCCTCACCCTAGGCCATTTAAATGCTGTATATTTTTCCAATCCTCCACAAACAGCTTTAAAATATTCCAGCGAGACGGAAAGGATTCACGCAGATATCCCCAAAGTATAAGATGATTTGATACTCATCATCTGGATGGATCTGTACGTTTTGTTTTCCCGTAAATCTGTTATCATGTTATATTTTCGTCTTCCTTTCCTGCGTTTTCCACTTTCTTTTCCTTCTGTTATCCCACACAGTAGGTAGTCATGCCTCATGACGTGCCTCAATCAGTTTGCCTTCCTTGTTATCGTGTTAATGATTGATCTTTTCTCTTCGATCTGTTCCAGTACTTGATCATTCCTCACCTTGTCTTTCCAGCTCACTCTCGTCATCTTTCTCTATAGCCACATTACAAAACTCTCAAGTTACTGTACTTCCGTTTTCATGTAGGTCCAAGTTTCTGATCCATAGAGGACCACACTCCATACAAGCATTTTGCAAATCTCTTCCTTAAAGTAATAAATATTTTTTGGCAGCTAATAGAGTTTTTAATTTTTCGCAGTCTTTCTTTCTCATGGATATCCTACTATACTGACTCGATACTACAGTTTTAAAATTTTCTCCGCGACGTTGATTTACATTTAAACCCCGCAAGCCGCTAATGGCGCGTGGCAGGGGGTGTATAAACACCTATAATCTTCTCACACCTTAACTGCTATTGATTTCTCTAATACTACGAGGGAAACACGACCAGAAGAAACCAAACGTCCTGGCAATCACTTCCCTGAATCGCCTCTTTGTTTTCTCTCTGAGCTCACACACGTTGCTAACTGGAGATCTGTAGCGATAAACTTTTCGAAAAGCTTACGTTGGTAATCAAGTCTTCCATCCGTAAGCGAAGTCCACCCGCGGCAATTCTATCATAGTTGAAGCACTACAGTTAAATCTGAAATCTCCATTGACAAACCAAGCCGCTCTACGTTGAACCATCTCAAGACCGGAGACTAACTCTACTTCGTGAGGAAATTGCAGACAAGATAGATTGATTATTACAAAGTAACAGTAAAGATTGTCTTGGCTGTGAGCCACCATTAATTTTGTATTATGTATCAGAGCAGCTCTTTTCATATTACAGAGGAAAAGCTAGTCACTTTTCAAATATATGCATTTAAGGTTTGATAAATCCTAATGCTGTTCATAATAATCAATAAGGAAAGCATTAGGATTTGAGAAAGAGACTAATGCTGAAACTTTTCGTTCGCATTTCCGAGTTATTCATGGAAATTCTCCGAAGCGAAGAGAAGGTTGGGCTGTGGGACGGATAGAGAGAAATAGGGTGTGATGAAGTGTCGGAAGGATTAAGAAAAAGATTTTGACAAGATGATAAAAAGCAGCCCCTGAGAAAGAAAAGCGAGAGGAGGGGATCGTTATTTCGAGTCTGTTTGAAATCGTTCGACCGTTATGCGGGTTAAATTTACTCGCCCCTTTCCGAACGCAAAGCAGGCACAAACAAACGCGCAGCGAAAATAGGGAAATCTGGCTCGCTCCGGTTTTCGAGGTCCCGCACGAAAAATTCGCGCCTTCCAGCGACGCCACAATGCCGTGCTCTATTTTTCTAAACATTCATCGTTTACAATCGGCGAGCAAGTGCGCACGCGCGCTGGCTTGTTCGCGTGCTCACGGCTGCACTCTCATAAAGCGGTTTAACCGTAGTATTTCGACCTCTTTCCTTTTTATTTCCGTCGCGAATATTTTTTTAAGCCTCCACGCCCATCGTTATCACTTTTTTCCGAGTCGCGTTTTTATTTATTTTTTCTCCAGGAAACCCGCGCCGTGTACGCGCGGGTGTGTCATTAAAAAAGCGTCTCCTTCCACTTGTTACTTGCGATAGGACGACGTTTTTTATGTTTATGGATATGGAACAACGTCTCGCTCGTCCTTTTCACCCTTTTATTTTATTTTGACCCTTGAGCGCTCAATTAACGCTTCTCTCGAAAATATACGCCAGTTCCCCATGTTCCACGATCGATTCCGCCGTTTGTTTTGGGTACGCCGTGCTATTCTTACCCCGCCAACGTCAGCGTTTGCATCGTGTAAAGCGAGAGAGAGTGAGGAACTGGCGAAATCCTTTAGTCGTTTCTTTTTTGATGAAGGAAGCCATATCGCGCAAATTGTGCGAAAAACGTCGTATTTTAACATTCAGGTTTGTGTCGTGTCGAGAGGTGGGAACGTAATTCTTTAACACAGTGTCGCCGTGCTAAGAAAACTGCGTCGTCGATTCATGATGTTTGAAACTTATGGATGTTTGGTATTGCTCGGAGTATCTCAGACTCATCTTTAATCACATTATATTTCCGGGGATCATGTGTAATTATTTGAAAGATCTAACTA
Organism: Ladona fulva; assembly: GCA_000376725.2. Lineage (NCBI taxonomy): Eukaryota > Metazoa > Arthropoda > Insecta > Odonata > Libellulidae > Ladona > Ladona fulva. The sequence continues at coordinate 1,299,066 of KZ308230.1, read as the reverse complement.
TGATTTTAGCTTAACCTAAAGTAGGTGGTATTAATTCCTCGATGAAAAGTTATGACGAAAGAAAACAAGGAAAAGAATTTAAGGAACATCAATACTTAGAAAAATAGACAAAGCTCGATACCAATTTGATATCTGTCAAGAAAATAGATTGACTTATCACATAAACGCAGCAAAAATTGCCAATTTTTCTGGGGTTGTTTTTAAATGGCCTTAAATTATTGCGGTTAATATATCAATACAACTCCTTCTTTAAGTTTAATTACTATATTTTAGGAAATGATATCTTAATTCTGCTCAAATAACGTTCAAAAGAAAAACTTATTGCTACGAACCATTTATAAAAGCAGCGAACATTCTTAGGCGAAGCTTTTACTTTCACAAGCAATATGTTATATTCTATTCGAATCAGCCTTGTCAACGCTACTTCAAGGACGAGTGAACATCGTCGGAGTTTTAGTAGCGTGTATATGCCCGGACGTGCTGTCGGCCGCCATATGTCGCCAAGCTGCTCCCATTATATCACCATCCTGGAGCAGAGGGCGAAGGAAATCCCTTATGGGAAAACTTTTCTCACCCTTCCCAATAGATTTTGTTTTTCCTTCTTTTGCTCTGATGTATGTAGGGTATCATGAGTACTTTTCCCATATTACTACCTCAGGGATACAGCCCACAAGGCTTTAGTAATACCTATTACTCGAGTTTCAAATTTCTTTATGTAGGGTGGCACTTTGCACATTTTATCTAAATAATGGCTTCAACCAAAGGAAGCTATGCTGATAACATGAACGAATAAATGCGCGCAAAATTCCTCCTTTCTATGGATCTGGAGATAATTATTGATAAATAATTAAGCTATGTGTAAGTTAAGTAAGCTCAATTGTAATGATAAGTTTCGGAAATAAATTTTTACTAAAAATATAATATTTACTATTGAGGTTTCTAAAACATGAAAAAATATACTCAATGTCAGCATTGCAGTATTTGTACGTCGGGCAAATTTCTTACATCTTCGTTGAATGTGCTTTGGTCAAACATAAACGGACTCTTCGTCAGGCGATATTTCTGTTTCCCTCGTTATAGAGTGAGTTATCTTTCTGACTGGATATGTGAATAAAGGTAAAGAAACCATCATAAATCTGTGTGTCTTTAAGTGTAAATTAACCTTTTCGTTGAAACGAAAATCCTACAATTACTGACCTGAAGCTATTACGGACGCCCATGATGTCGTTCTCGAATAAACACGTAAAACATTGATGAAACCATGGCTCACTCCTTCAATATGGCGTTGAGGCTTTGAATTTTAAAGTTTTAAATGAAAAGGAACTGCGAATCTGTACCACTTCAGCGTTTATATTTGGATCCGGATTTTTGGAAGAAGGTCACGCTAGTGCTAGGAATATGAAGTATTAAATTTAATACGTACTTGGAAGGGGCGAATGGAAGCTACGGCCCCATTTTTACATTCGAGCTGTATATGAACGCTGGGTTATAGGAGGATATAGCGAGGAAGAATGTAAGATGGCGTTTTCTCCTTAGATTGGAATTTCATGCAGGAAACAAAGAAAGGGTTTTTTAATATCGCCAAATTTCTATTTTTCCTTCTCGTCACATTAGACGGAGGATTTGAAGCGTGCTTGAATCAAAGTAGGAACTCTAGGAAGAGTTTCTGGGGTATGTGAGAAATACCTTTTGGCATTGACTAATGCAGATCGGGGAGTTTTTAATATACGTGTTCATTGAAAGATCTCGCATTTGCAATATTTTCCTGTGTTAATAATGTGTGTNCAGTGGAGCAGAAAAGTACACTTCAATAATACAAAGTATTGTATTTTATAGAAAATATAATTCTTTTGCAAATACCAATAAAAAATCAAAAGATACCTCTTGATGTTTGTTTGAAATACACATACCTGGGACAAATAAATAAGCAAGAGATAAAAATAGGACTAAAGAAGTGAATGGAAGAATTAAACTAGGATGTAGCTCTTTCGAAAGATACGCCAATATACTGGAATTAAGAATGCGAATGTTATTAAAAAGGAAGGTTTCAATCATTTTACCAATCTTGACGTATGGAAGTAAAACATGGATGTTAAATGAGGCAACAACCGAGCGATTCCTGATAACAGAAAGAAGTAGGGAACGCACTAGTATTCTTGGAATCACAAGAAGACACAGGAAAGGTAAATTTAATCCTGAATTAGGACTGACAGAGATCATTGATAAAATATGGTTTTTTAAGTATATATGGGCAAGGCATGTGAAGGGAAAGAAGGAAAACCGTTTAACGACAACAGTTATTAACTGGAAACCTAGAGATGTAAAGAAACCAAGAAGAAGATCAAAGGACCGATGGAACAGAGACATTATAAAGTATCCAGGAATAACTTGGCAGAATTAGAGTTTAGAACAGAGAAAATTCGAAAACTCTTGGGAAAATCTATATTCGCAATCTGTTTTAGCATTTTTTCTTTAGATTTCTGATATAGATTTTCCCAAGAGTTTTCGAATTTTCTCTGTTCTAAACTCTAATTCTGCCAAGTTATTCCTGGATACTTTATAATGTCTCTGTTCCATCGGTCCTTTGATCTTCTTCTTGGTTTCTTTACATCTCTAGGTTTCCAGTTAATAACTGTTGTCGTTAAACGGTTTTCCTTCTTTCCCTTCACATGCCTTGCCCATATATACTTAAAAAACCATATTTTATCAATGATCTCTGTCAGTCCTAATTCAGGATTAAATTTACCTTTCCTGTGTCTTCTTGTGATTCCAAGAATACTAGTGCGTTCCCTACTTCTTTCTGTTATCAGGAATCGCTCGGTTGTTGCCTCATTTAACATCCATGTTTTACTTCCATACGTCAAGATTGGTAAAATGATTGAAACCTTCCTTTTTAATAACATTCGCATTCTTAATTCCAGTATATTGGCGTATCTTTCGAAAGAGCTACATCCTAGTTTAATTCTTCCATTCACTTCTTTAGTCCTATTTTTATCTCTTGCTTATTTATTTGTCCCAGGTATGTGTATTTCAAACAAACATCAAGAGGTATCTTTTGATTTTTTATTGGTATTTGCAAAAGAATTATATTTTCTATAAAATACAATACTTTGTATTATTGAAGTGTACTTTTCTGCTCCACTGAGTTAAGTTCTTGGATCTTCTCCGTTGATTAAAGTTAGAAGAGATTACCATCTCTTTACAATACCGTCTGAGAAACGCAGTTGACTGATATACTCGTACTTGATCTAACGTTTTAAAAACCTCTTCAAGAACGTTTGAAAAAATAACTGGTACCCTTGTCTAAATCCCTTCTCAACCTTTCATTTGTCTTTTTCTTCTTGCAGCATTACGGAAGCTGTAGCATTTTTGTAAATGCTGCGTAGGAGATGGATGCACTCTGCATCTACCCCTTAATTTACTATATCTTCTTGTGTAGAGGAAGTATTCATCGTGTCGAAGCCCTGGAAATAGTCCACAAAGCAGAGTACTCTTATTCATACTCATTCGTTCCGCTGATGATTTCTTGTAGTGTATAGATGTGGTCCGTTGTGCAAAAAGCCTTTCTGGAATTCAGCTTACACTCTAGGCCGAGGATAGGGTCGACCTCAGACGTTTGGCTATGACCCTTATGCATGTACTGTAAACGACGGGAAGAGGGAGCGATTGGTTGTCCAGTTTATTCCCTTTACAGTATACATTTATGACCGGTATGGAGTTACATGTGAATATCCTATTCAAAATCCGTTTGCCCGGGTTCTTTCCCAGTTTATATCCGTCGTTATCAGGTAAATAAACTAGATCTATGCTACAAACGTTGAACTCTTTTATCGCTCCTACTATTGTGAGTATGGTTCATGGGAAAAATGTATCGTTTATTTATTATTGTCTTGTTTATGGCTTTGATCACCTGAAAGCCATATTGCTGTAAATTTCGCAGAATAAAGGTATTGAATTAGATCGTTCATTACTGAATTATGTGAAAATGTAAGTTTTAGGATTACTATGCTGAGGTTACGTAACTGATTTCAACTCTTAGCTCTCCAGCACAGAAAGGAAAGCAAAGCCAAAGTGCTTCACTTCTTCCCTTGTGTCGTATACCTCATTCCCTCTCGGAAGCTTTTTGTAACCAAGGGTGGATGATTTCCGTTTCATATCGACCACGAGGCTGAATACTGTGCAAATAGACCATTGAGGGTTAGTAAGAGAGCTGAAAATAGTTTCACCGCCTGTTTTAAGCTGATTCCTTCAATATAGTTTTGAGCTTTAACTAAGCTTCTTTTTGCTGTTTGTGAACTTTCCGTGAGTGAAATTTCACATATTCATTGTATTTTCCTAATATTTTGCGCGCTTACCGCTTTCATTTTTGTGCCTCTGTAAAAGCTATGCACACCGGCTAGATACAGACAATTATTTTGTAACAGATTTCTTTTAGAATAGAATAGATTTAATAAACGGGCATAAAAATGCCCTCTTTCTATAGGATACATAAGAAATACATTGAATACATAAAAAAATACATTTTTAAAGGATATATAAAGAAATAGAATATAAAACATCACAATATTGATAAAAATAAAACATCACAACATATCTATAAATCATAAATAAAAAAATATATAGTATACATAGGAATACATACATTTTCGAGGATACATAAAAGAATAGAGCATAAAGTATCACAATATTGATAAAAAATATTATAACATATCTATACATCATAAAAATATTTTAATTAATACAAAAACTTGGAAATAAACTACAATTACTGCACATGAACTCACAAAGTCAAGGAATTAAATAGGAGTAAGGAATACTGATATATCATTGCAATTTTTTAAATGCAGACTTTATTTGCATAATATTTGTATTAAATATATCTATAGAGTGAACACTAAGAAAGTCATTGCTTGATTGTTGCATCCTGGTAATGGGTGAGTTATATGAGTAATTTCTTGCATATTTATCGTTGACAAAAGTATCATTTGACCTTGTTATATGTTTAGGAACTCTTATTTGAATGCATGATAATAATGTTGAACAGTCAATTTTAGCATTCACCAATTTATACAAAAAAATTAAATCTGATAGATTCCTACGGGTGCACAGTTCCTCTAGTTCTATACATTTTAACAATTGTACATTATATTGATACATATTATTATTATTCAGTCTGTAGTTTACAAATCTTAAGAATTTGTGTTGGATCTTTTCCAATCGATTTATGTGAACATTATAGTATGGAGACCAAACTATTGATGCATATTCCAAGATTGGCCTCACTAGTGAGCAATACAGCACCTTGAATGTCTTCGGTTTTTTAAAATTAACAGTGTTCCTGATCATGCAACCTAGCACTTTTAGAGCTTTATTTCTCGTGTTTTCAATATGAGGGATAAAAGACATTGATGAATCAAACGTAACCCCAAGGTCACTAATTTTGTCAACTCTCTTTATTTTGTTATCATTAATGGTATAATTGTACAAGATTGGTCTTTTCTTGTGATGAAAAGTTATTGAATTGCATTTGGATATATTCAGATCCATCTCGTTTATTTTACACCACTCCAGCAACTGATTTACTGAATTTTGTAGCATATGACAGTCAGAAACACAATGTATAGACTTATAAACTTTCAGGTCATCAGCAAAGAGTAAAACATCTACACTGTTGAGAGCAGAATTTATGTCATTAATTTATGATTTATGTTATTATATGTATATGATTATGTTATTCATTAGTATATGATTTAACATACTTTAATACTTCAGCTGTTTTTCTAATCAAACCGGGGATAAAGATTATGTATGCATGTGTATAAAATGCGTTCCGATAATCTTGCAGATTTCCATCAGTCTTCTGTTCGCTCTCAGCACCAGATTCGAATTTTACTAGTTTCAGATCGAGCTGACCTTGACCGGGAGAGAATTCAAATCTATGTAACAACACCATTGCCCTAGTCGGAAACTATCCTGCACCTTCAACTCGAAAAGTCTGAAAACTCTGCAGGTAGCTTTTTCTTTGTCAGAAATTCTTGAGTTTTCGAATTCCCGACGGTAAATCGCTCTTAAACTTTTCCAGTGTTCGACCATCGAACGCTCACGGAGGAAATGGCGTCATTAGAATTAGAGCCAAGGAGTTCTTTGAGCGTCCCAATGAATGCCGAAGAACAAGATCACTAAAGCCTCTCATGTAATTGAAAATTCAATTCAGCACTTTTTTCTTCCAGTCCAGAAGTGTGTCATTTCCGATGTTTTCTGAGAGGAGATTTTCCTGATGAAGTTTTGCGGGGAAGGAAGGATTCAAAGGAAAATCCCTGCTTGATCACTCTTATGCTTGAACAGTAGCAAAAACACCATTTTTTCCAATTTCTAGTAGAATCCTTATCACGTTTTCCAAATTTAACATCATGAGTTCAAACTTACTGTCCTACTATAAAATTTTATCAACTCCCATTATATCTAATCTATAAGGAAAAGGAACACGGCTGTGGTAAGATATTAGAGTTCGAGAAAAGCTCCAAATAGCCGTTGTTTGCGAGCAAACTAACCGTTGAAAAATTCCCACCAGCAGGGGTTGGGGTTCTCAGTGGCCACGCTTTCCAAGTATTTGTATTTCGGCAACTATGTTGCCAATAACTCCCATTATAGTTTGAGAATACTTTGCGGACCAAAAACGCAGGAAAAAGTCCTGTATAATCTGTTAAATGACACTTTTACTTAAATTAAAACCTCTTGGTTAGAGTAGCAAATTAAGATTTTAAAAACGAACGGCACCGTTTATCTTTGAAATAGTTTTGGTAGTAATTATTGAACAGCAGTATTCAAAATGCTAGAATGAGTAAACGTCTCATTTAAATCCTTATACCCATCAAATTGTTTTTATTTAAAAGTTAATTCCAAGGTTTGTTAAACTAACTTTTGTGCTTCCTAAATGTTTTAAAGGAAAATTCGAATGGTTTTGGGACTAGTTACTCGTTAAACTAGTCGTATGGAAATGATTACATTAAAAAATTATCAATTGAAAATGTTGAGTCATGCTTAATGTCTTCAAGATATGCTATAGGTCTCAGAGTGGGATAAGATATTTTTCTTGTAAAAGTCATTTAACTGCAGTTGCCATAAATAGGATATCGCAGCTATGATGTATGGCTGGAGAAGTAATGCAAGATGTAGGATTGGATTGTTGTAGGCTTAAATGAACATTGCCAACTAATTTGTAAATATTTCTCTCCTACTATTTGAGTCACTTAATTCCTCAAAAATTTTAACACGAAAACTCGGATGAAAAATTACATAAGTCAGAATGAAATGCCGTGAGGTATATGAAGTTATGAGTGAGTTTGAGCGAAGTAGAAGCATGAAAAAGGTCTACATGTCATTTCTAATACTCTGAATAATTACTATTCTTTGCAATGACTTCAGTTGCGACTGATGTCGGAATAACCGCGGAATTTCATTGTTATTCCTCACAGAGATGTTTATATTAGCGTTGCATGCATTGCGGAGGACCAGCAAAATCTCGAGGATCATTGCCTCGGGAAGAAATGTCACACGCACTGTGCATTCGAATGGACATCATTGAGCCGCTAGATTAATATCAAATGCCTCTCTCGAAGAGGACCGCGATAAATTTCACCGCCGTGATCACTTAATCTCCAATAAATAAACGCTCACGCCTCATCGACCGAAACGCTAACCGAAAAAATTCCGGGCTCGTCTTCGTATTGGAAAGTGCTCAAATAGAGAGAGGGGTGATGCCTTCATTTAGAATTTAGGAAGAAAAATCCCTCGTTTTCTCTCTCTGAATTGTATCGAACGGCATCCCACCGAAATTCCTTTCTTCCCCTCGAACCCATCTCTATGCGATTGCTTTATTTTGGCTTTGATCCGAGAAATATTCCATGGAAAAGAGCCCTGGCACGTCTAAATCTGCGTGAATAAAATGTTTGAAAAATCGACCTCGCTGTTTATCCGGTCAAAAAGAATTGCTATCTGGATTGCTCACGTTATTTTTTTACTCCTTTCTTGCTCTTTCTATTTCATTCTGACTGGTTGTGAGGATGGAGCAAAGAATATCCTTTTCTTCAAAGGCAAATGAAAGTCGTGAGGGCAAAGCAAAAATGGATATTGAAAGGGGCAAGAGCAAGATATACGGAGATTAAAGCTTTTATTTGAAGGTGAGATTTGGATACTGCTCAAAAGGAAATAGGTTTCAAAATGGCAAAAATGATTTCTCGTTCAGAATCTGACATTTTCGACGTTTTTGAAAATTCACATGGCTTAAGTAGTATATTCATCAAAGAGAAGTTTTCGTAATCTAGTGCGCGTTTCGCGATGTTTCCTCTAAAATTCGTTTCTTGTCCCTACACACAAATACAACTTGACTTGACCATTATGTTTTGTTGCATACAGTAAAAATCCTTTTCTTTATTACACCCACCATCGCATTTATACCTGAAAAGTACTCACTGAAAATGTTCTAGCCTTCAAAACCAACATTTAATGCTCATTAAAAATTTTTTGTCATAATAATTTAAGAATTTAAATATGATTTAAATCATTATTCGATTCCTAAGAGTGGATTTTCACCTCATCACGTGAAACTCGTAGTTTTCTCAGCATCCTTGATAATCCTCTTGTTGTTGAAATTCTAATGCAAAGTAGACATTAGAATGACAATTTCTAGTGACCTAACTGATTTTATTACGAAATGAATTGCTCCAGAATAAGTTTTCGAGATATTCTATATGTGAGGTTTAATATAAAAATCGATATTTTCGCTTTTCCTATCTTAAATTTTCATTGATTTGGTATTGCCTCAGTGTTTACTTATTCCGAAAATTTCAAACTTTCGAATTATTTGAAGTCACCTAATCGTGAATAAAGGAATTATGAATTAAAATAAATTGTACTAAACAGTTAAATCGCTACGGGAAGAGTAATATTTAGTTTAGAAGTATTTATTTGTATTTTAGTCGGCGACAGTAATTAATTTACTTATACACGGAATACGCGTAAACGGATTTCGATCAGGGAAGATGGTAGCAGGATATAAAATTCGTTTTCTTATTCTAACATACTGTTCTTCTATTGGAATGTGGGGCATCCGGATAGCCAAAAGTGTAGCGCGGTTGCCTTTTCTGAAAGTGGTCCGTGGTTCAATTACTGGCGGGGACCCAAATGTGCGAAATAACCACTGCTGTCGAAGTAATTTTAAACACACTTATACTATTCTTGGAAAACGCAGTAAAATAAATACAGGAGAGTTTATCTTAGGACGCATTTCGCTTTTCGAAGTGATTTATTAGACACTTTACCGATGAATTTTAATATAACCCTCTTGGGGGTCAAGCCCACATGCTATTTTCTCTCCACTCTGGAGCTAATGCTTCCGCTAGCATGCAAGTAAATTAACCTCATAGAAAGAGAAAGGAATCGGTAAATAAACCAATTGATAGGATGAGAAGTCAACCGCGACGTGAAAGTGCGAGGGATATTGCGATGGGATAGAATGCTCGATTCGCCAAACTTAACTCGTTGATGGATTTATCATCGGCTTAATCTAGGGATTATTTGCATTCCGAAACGTGCGGGAGCGCTTTCCAGGGCTTTGATTTCAGTACTACCATTAATCCACGCACATGCCCCTCGCGAATTCGGATGCCCGCGTGTTTGCGTGCTCGCGGGGAAGCGCGTGCGTTTTTCGCCTTCGTGCGCTTATCGCGGCTTTTCTGCCCCTCTCGCGCCGTTTATCCCAAATCCCCCGTCTCTCGACATTCTCCATCTTCTCACGTCGCTCTTCCACGCATATTCCGCATCCAGAATGTCCCGCATACTTTTCCCCCTCCCGTTTACTTCTCCGCATACCCTTTCGCTTTCCCTCGCCATTTTTATTCGCCTACTCCATTTGCGAAATCTATCCCTCTTTGCCGATTGCCGCGAAGCATTTCTTCGCGCCATTTCCCGCTATACGGAAATCCTATTTTTTTCGCATGTAATGCGCTCCGAATCAGAAAATCGGAGTTGGAAAATTCTCGTTTCCCTCCTCGTACGTAAAAATGGGATCAAGAAACAAGTGATTCCGAAAGCGGTGTAAAACATTCGTAAGTTATAATCTGTGGCGTGCGGAAAAAACAAGGAGATAAGGATGGCAAGTATATAATGATAATCGCTTTACATTTTTCGGGATGAATTTTGATAGTGAACTACAGCTCTTATAAACTTCAGAATCTTATTTTTGAACAAAATTTTACTCATAACGATTTGTTAATTACAAGTATCATAGGTGTTCAGCTTCATCAAATTTTATCTGATATATTTCAGGTCCTATTGGTGTATTTATATTGCCTTCTAACTAGTGGCCGATCGTGTGAAAGTAATTGCCGTATTTTCTGGTAGATAACCAGCATGTTATCTGTAGAAAAAATATAGAAAAATTATAAAAATAATAGTGCGTGATATACAACGGATAATTTCGTTTCATTGAATATCTTGAATATTGAACTCGGAAACAAATGACTAATGATACGTACTAGGGCAATTTTATTTCAACCAACATATTGTAAATGTTAACTTAATCGAATAACTCCATTCAAAATACAAAAGAAATTATCATAAAGATTACAGTAGTGAAAAAACATTCTCGTCAACAGAATAACAATTTGAAATACGCGTTATCAGTGCATTTATCACAGAAAAAAATTTTTTAAACGCATGTTATCTATAAATTATCACTGTGAAGAGATTTTTAAATTGCGTGTTATCTAATAGGTGCGTGTTATTTACCAGAAAATACGGTAATATGGAAGAAAAGATTTTGATTCATGCAAGTACTTAAGCCAGGTTGTTTGATAAATAAATATTCCTTCGAAAGACAAATTAATCTGTAAAATGGAAATTCAGAAGTTAATTGTCTCTCTTCATGCAAAACTCCTTTTCACTCACAGAAATGTCTTGAGGACTTTTGCACCACATTTTTTACATATTATATCACCTTTCTCTAAGTTAAGTTTTCAATGCTCATCTTTTAAACCAAAATTTACCTTGAATAAGCAACTTAAAAAGAATTATTTCTTCGTTTGAAGAGTTGGTACTGCATACCAAAATTTAATCGAATTTGCGCAAAGAATGAATCGTATACGCATTAGTCTATTATTTTGACGAAGAAAAGTTAATCTGCTACAAAATATTTGCCGCAAATGAATACTTGTAGTATTTTTGGTATTAATTAGTTGAGATTATCGGTGATTTAACCACCTCTGAGGGCACTGCGAATATATTATATAACCTATCCAACAAATCATTGAATCCTACAAATTTTTATAAACTCCATGCACTTTTGAGGTTATGCATACTAGTGCTTGTTATCTTAGATGCAAACATATGGTGCAACTCATCTATTATTTTTCATTCAGAACAGCCGCCCAATAAGAGGAAGATCAGATTTTCACTCCCAGAATCGTCAGGCTATTTTTACGTCTTATCCTTTGATTACTAATATTCGTTTTGATTTGAAGTGATAGCTCTCGATGTTTGCTGACATTGACGTATAATTCATCACCGATACATTGATTAAGGGGCAATTACTGAACTTAAGGGTAGGAGAAAATGTGCCATGTCTTATGGAGGATTGACCTAACGAAAACTACTTTTAGTATTTAGTACATTATTATTACTTGCTTTAGTATAATATATTGTTATTATATAATAATAACAATTCTGCCCGGTTTCCGACCGGGAATGGAGAGACGCTGCCCGGTTGGAAACCCTGGCTGCGTCTCTTCATTCCGTTTCTTCCGTCTCTCCATTCCGTTGACAATGATTCTGTCCTGAAAATGGCTGCAGTGTTAGCGGCCGAAACGTTGACGGAATTTAAAGACGCTGCCCGGTTGGAAGCCCGAGAACACTTCCTAGAAGCAATTCACTGGGAAAGAACCACTTCTTACTATATTATTATTAGTTATTATATTACATATTAACCGAATTCCCACCATAGAAATACGTATTACTACCAGTACAATAATGTTACTTAGTATTTGGTATAATATGCTACTATTTTGTAGTATAGTGATGATGGTTACGACGGGAAAGAAAAACAGGATTAATGAAGTGTATCGAAGAATGAAACTGGGCTGGAGTGCCTTCGAAAGAAACGCTCATATTCTGACGTCAAAAATGCCAATGGTCCTGAAGAGAAAGGTCTTCAACCAATGTATTCCTTCTACCAGTTTTGACATATGAAGTGAAATATGGGTGTTAAACTCAGCAATAACCTAGCGACTTCAGACTACACAAAGAAGTATGGAACGGTGTATGCTTGGAATCACAAGAAGATACAGGAAACGCAACACCTGGGTGAGGAAGATGACAGGAGTGACAGACACCAGAGATAAGGTAAGATCTCTGAAATGAATGTGGGCAGGCCATGTTGCGAGGAGAAACGACAACCGATGGACATCAGCAATTCTGAACTGGACATCAAGAAGTGTGAAGAGACCAAGAAGAAGACCAAAGGACCGTTGGAACAGATACGCCATTCAGTATTTAGGGGTAACAAGACCACGAGAAGCTCAGAATAGAGAGAGTTTGAAAGCGCTTGGGGAGGCCTACATCCGACGTCAGATTGAAAATGGCTGACGATAATGATGCTACAATTAATTACTATAATACATATAAATGAATTCCCACACCAAAAAGCCATGATACGTTTTATAGTGAAGCTATAAAGATTCAGAACAGCTGATATTTACACCGACACCGACAACACCGACATACTTCCCACTCTTGATTGGCTTCTATTCCACATCCTTCTGAATTATGAATGCCTTGAGAGCATCGGCTTTCTTCTTCATAGCAGTTTTCGGGTAATTCATCCTCAGTCGATTCACCATTAATTGGCAAAGCTTACATCCTTCAAGGCTCTTCTTAATTTTCTCCCAAAGTAATTACAGAGGTAAAAAAGCGATTGCCCTCTTGACGTTTCGGAATGTAGTTATCGATTCTCGAATCTTCATCTCTCATACTTCGAACACTCACTTCGGAACGCTCAAAATTTCGGTCGAGAGAATTCTAATTTCGCTTGAGTTAATGACGTGTTATTAAAGTCGAAGATGAACTCACTCGGTATTCTACGAAGAGCCTCTGCGGTAATATTAATTTCCTCCGACGGTTTCATCCTTTTCAATTCATCACTTTGCAACAGCTGTCGATAATTTTGCCTATAATGCAGACGAATATTCCTCGAAAACGAAGGAAGTGTTAATGAGAGCAGAAAAGCAGCGTTCAAGTGTCCTCTTGGTATCTTTTAACGCTTAAATAATTAAAGGGAAGTGGAAGAAAGTTTTTAAGGAGATGAGATTAGTGAGTTTGATTTTTCTATGAATAGGAAGGTGTTTTGTGCAGGATAAAAGACAGAAGAGTTTAATGTTAATGGTTTAGCTTTCAAATTGTAGATAGATGAATCGATAGATTTACATTTACATTTAAACCCCGCAAGCCACCAATGGTTCGTGGCAGGGGGTGCAAAACACCGATAATCCTCTCACACCCTAACTCCTATTAGCTTCTCTAATACTGCGAGGGAAAAACGACCAGAAGTAGCCATCCTTCCTGGGAATCACTTTCATGAATCGCTTCTTAGTTTTCTCTCGTAGTTCACGCACGTTGCTAACTGGAATGACATTATCAGCTATCTCGTCGATGAGATCTGTAGCGATAATCTTTTCGAAAAGCTTACGTCGGTAATCAAGTCTTTCATCCGTAAGCGACGTCCACCCGAGGGATTCTACCATAGCCGAAACACTAGTGTCGAATCTGAAATCCCCATTGCCAAGCCTAGCCGCTCTACGTTGAACTATCTCAAGAACGACCCTATGTTGGTGAGGTTTGGCAAAAATGTACATCTACATAAAATCCTGCAAAGAGACATTTAGAGTGTAGCAGGGTGTGTAAATACCAAGCGTTTGACTTGCTTCTTTAGCTGTTTGTTATCGCCTATCGTTTGCAGAAAGAATGAGCCCTTAAAACTACCAGTCCTCGCATCTATTTCTCTTATTTTAAGCTCTTTGTCGGATCGGTCGAAGTAGCTGGGGGTACCAGCCACCGATTCCATAATACCGATTACGTCTTCTGCAAACGTACGTACGTTCTCTAAATTTATCAAGCAATTGCAGCCTTACTTCCAATCTCTTTCTTTCCAGGATTACCAGCCTGCGTCTGAGAGAATTTTAGTAGCGCTTGCTTTTGTATTGTAACGCTTCTTAACAAACCATATCGCGAATCTAATTTTTCCAAGCTCTAGTTCACTTTGTGGAACGGCCTCATACTAAAATAGTAGGAACAAACACTTCGTAATTTCCACAGGAAATTTTTTTATTGGAGGTTTATAGTCACCAATAAAAATATATTCTGTGGAAATTACTTAGTGTTTGTTTCTACTTCTTTAGTAAATCATATCGCTTTGCGATATGATTATACGAGTATACGTCTCATACGCTGGATCCCATAACTTGCTGTATATTCCAGATGGAGCCTGACTGAGGTGAAATTACAGTGTTTTCTATGGGCCTCTCTTACGATTAATCTTGTAAGTCGTTTAATTTCTGATGTTCACGAAGATTTAAAGGGCTCCCGGATAGCCAAGTTGGTTGCACGTTCGGCTTTGGTGGATGCGGTCCCGGGTTCGATTCCCAGTGGATGCCCATATCTGCAGAATGGTCTTAGCTGTCGAAGCAAATTTAACAATACTACTACACTACTGAAGATTTAAACAGCAAACAAAGAAAGAATAGAGCGCGGGATATATTCTTTGTAACTTAAAGTTGCCAAGGAAAAACCCACATTGCGAAAAACTCCCACCGAAAACAGGTGTGAAGAGAAAGCGAAAACGCAGCTGAAAAAATACGTAAGCAATTATACCTGAAATACAGTTACAATAGAAAATACTGAAAACTTGAATAAATGAAAATTGGAATATGCAAATACAAGAGGAGAAGACCAAAGAAATATTGCACAAGAAAAATATTCGTTCGAAAAAAGAGATGGAATATTATAAACACCATTACAAAGCAAATTTTGAGCAGTAATGGTTCCGTGAATGTGAGCCTGAAAATACAATCAATTCAGATCAATTGAGAGTATTGACTAAAAATGATGATTCCAGCCCGAGGCATTCGTTAAAAAATTCTAAAAATTTCAGATAGGTGATCTCCATCGTATCCTTTCTCAAGAAGAAGCCTGTGAATATCAAGAGAAATGATACGGTAGGCGAGATATATTAAAACGTATCATCGTAAATTGCGGTTGAAAAAACAATCAGTAGCTTACTATCGGATGTGACCTTCAATATTAAGAGTGGCATTCCCTACTGCTGGGAACGGTCTGGAAATGTCAAGGTGAAAGTAAGTTACTTGGGATGGTCAAAATTTCTAAAGTAAGAAAAAATGCAATCCAGAGATAAGAGAAAGATATTAGATTATAGTAGATAATGCTTGATCAAAGCTGCATGAGAAAGTGCCGAAATTTTTGGAATTCCATGGTAGTTGTACAAAACATATGGGATGCAATCTGAGTTAAGATAATGGAAATAATAATAAAATCGGTACAATCATATTTGCAGAACATTTTAATTGCTTTTCTCCATGCTATTTAGAAACTCGAGCGGGTGAAAATAAATTATGTATTATGTGTAATTGTGAATCAAATAATTGTACGTATCTGCACTTTACTGGTACCGTAGTTAGTAAAATAGCAGCTCGTTTTCAAAGAAAGTTGATCTGAGTTTTATTCTCTATTGTTTCCGTATCTCTACGCACGGAATTGTTCTTCCTTCACGAAAATGTTTGAAACATTTGGTACTTAATCCTTCTATCATGTTTTTCTCTCTTCCTCTATTCGGACGTTCTTTTATTTATTGTAGAAAAATGCTAAGGATCTTAGTGGTTGCTAAAGTGCTAACTTAGCAGACCGCCATTTGCTTTTAATGTCTGACACCTATGTACGTTTCGATTACTCGATGGGTACCCTTTGAAGTCATCTTCGCCTTAAGAATGAATATTTGTATACTCTATCCTTCTCAGTATAATACAATAACGACAACTCGTTAAGGGAACATAAATAGGGGGGAAACAAAGGGAGAGTGACAAACTCCAAACGACTCCGGAAAAGGGGTTTACATGGGAGGTAGCAATTTGACTCGTGCAACAACCCAATACACGGCAATTAATACATCAAAGAAAGAGAGAAACAGCGGTTGCGAAGGTGTCGGGGAAGGATTCGGAATCCGTGGAAACTGGGTTTCCCGGGATTATGGAAACGTTCGCAGAAATGGGATCATGGGATTAAGCGAGTCGGGACGCGTTGGGGAACTGGTTTAAAAGAGTGAGAGAGAATTCATTTTACGGAGGGAGTAGTGTATGGGATCGGGTGGGCGTGTTTGGAAAAAGGTACCCAATCCTCCCCTTGGCACCTGCGGGAGGCACCCGAAGCGAGGCATTCATCATCGGGCTTCTGCGATTTATTCACAGAGAGGCACGAGGCTGCGTGTTGGAGGGTGCGGAAGTCGTTGCGCTTTTGTTATCAGGACGTGAGGTAATGAGAAAATTTGCGGCGGGAGATGACGCCAAGAATAGACATCTCAATGCGGGAAGCTAAATGAGGCAAAGTTCATATCCGTCTCCAATCGCGCAGCTTAAACGTTTATTCTTGCTTCAAACTCTTCAATGGCTTTGATGAGGAAAAAGTAGACGCGGCTTTGCGGAGTATTCCCAGATAAGTGGGTGCTATTATTAATTACTAACACGATTCACGCAGCGAGGCAAGTGAGTTTAATCAACGGATACATTCACACAATGCAAGGGGAAGTACTACTAGTGTTACCACCCTGCTGATTATCTGAGAGCTACTCAAATTACCGTTCGTTTTGAAATAAATTATGGCTTATTAAGAAGCAGGCTTTGAACTGAAGTTTTCAATTTGAAAATAGATAGGCACATATTCCCTCTCGTAATATCATGATAGTGGTAATGGGAATTAAAAATATGTTTCTTCAGTATAAGAAGACTTTCTTATCACCTTCCTGCACTTAGGTGAATAAATGAGAAAAAAAAGGATGGAGGCTAAGCTAAAATAGCTATTTTTAGCGATGAAATACGTCAATTACGATTACGTTTAAAACAACAAAAATTGCGACAGAATAATAGACTCTTTATTAATATCTAGAACCTAAATTTATTGTGGATAATCACCAGCAAAAAAAAATGTGAAGTGACTACTTGAAGGCTGATATATGCGATCAGTTTCGTTGTTAGACACTTTTTAACTCTTCGTATAATATGAGGAAGGAGATTCGTTTTGGTACGATTCATAAACTGTTACTTCCCTGACACTTTGATAATACAAATAGGGTTGATTTGATCGTTCAGTTGTTATTTTCCGTCAAAAGGGGTAAGGGGTTAAAGGGGTAAGGGGTTAAATGGGTAAGCTAAGCGTTTTTATGACGTGAAATGTTTACATTCTTTTTACTTACGTGTGTAATTTTATATCAAGCATATATGTATAGATTTTTAAATATCATATCAGATGGTGTAAATATTTCGTTAAGTTGTAAATCCAATCAAATCGCGATATAGATAGAATTTATGAGGTAGTTATTATCCAGACTATGCTGACTGACTGATATTGACTAAATATTCTTGGCATTGATAAATATCTTTACTCAAAGGATTGGATACTCTTTTAACGATAAAAAGAAAATTAACTCTTTCTTTCTTAATTCGAATTGTGAACTCAAGAAAAGCTCGTAAAGGAAATGTCAGGCTCATAATTTTCTTATGTAACGAAAATTAATTTAATGGAGGAATTATTTTTTTTAAGAAGAGGTAACGAACATTTAAAGTGATTATTTTTTCCTTTGTACTTATCGGTCGAACGAGATGATATTAATTATTAAATAAATCAATTAAAAGGAAAAAAATATCATTTAAATGTTCGTTATCCTTCTCAAGATATAAGCCTCTGCATTTAATAAGTTCCTTTTTGGCACATGACGGTATAAAGTGTACCTCTTTTGATTTTTCATCAGTTTTAAAGGCTCCGACGCCGTAGTAGGTCAGCTTTTAAAAAGCATTTCGTACAAAGTCATAAATGTTTCCTGTAATGAGCAGCCGGGCTCAAATCTCCCTCCTAAATATAAAGGGATTTATTTTTGGTGGATACCATTTTCGTGACACAATAATCATTTCGCCACAATGCTCAACTCTTTTTTACGAGTTTGATGCTTAGTGATTAAAATACACGAAAACGTAACCGACCTGAAATGACCTCTACTTCACCTCAAGTTGGAGAGCTGCGCAAATTCTTTTCTAATCGGCGCTCCCGCACTCCAGTTCCCCGGCGTAGGAACCTACCAACACCGCCGCCTGTTTACCCGCGTCGATAAAATACGCGCACTAAAAATACACGCGTGC
Source organism: Ladona fulva (assembly GCA_000376725.2). NCBI lineage: Eukaryota > Metazoa > Arthropoda > Insecta > Odonata > Libellulidae > Ladona > Ladona fulva. The sequence goes on along the minus strand of KZ308230.1, from coordinate 1,280,599 downwards.
TCCATTCGCGAAAAGGAGCCAAATGCATCAAAAAAATCCCGTTTCGCTCCACAACTCGCTGCGATAACGACGCTTGCATAAACATTCCGGAACTTTTAACGGACCTCTCCGCGACCCGCAGATGCTACCGTTTGGCCTTCTACCCCCACCACGGCGGGAGCGGTGTTGAAAAGTCGGTTCATTTGGAGGGTGCCAATCGGCGGTCGAGGCGCCTCATGCATTACAAAATTTGTGTCGTTTGAAGCCCCAAACGCAAATATGGCGGCGTCCTCGCGGCGGCTTCAACGCATTCACTCCCAGAGGGCTCTGTCTATCCTCTACTCCCCATTTGACTGCCACCACCTCGTTCGGATTCTCCCTCCTTCCCACTCCGGTTTGCTCACTGAATTCAAACACCCGTAATGATTTTAATGAGAAGCATCACGACTGAATAACCCGTTTTTTACCGGGATTAACGGAGACTCGCGGAAATGGATGTTTATACACATTTTACGAATGCTTCGATCCTATTAGACCACAAGGAGAGGAGAGTATAGGGGAATCGGCTGAAGATGGAGGACGCTGCAAGGATGAGGAGGAAGACAAAGAACGAGACGTGCCACCGGTGGAATTTTCCTCTCGGTAATTGCTCTCCATTTTGGGTAGGAAGAGAAGCAGTTCGCGGGAGTTTAGCCGAAGGATGAGGCTCGCGGATTTGGAAATGGGGCGAATAAGAAAAACGTTTGCCGTGACTTATTTCGGAGTTCCGGAGGAAGAATTCTTACGGTTGCTAATTACTCAGGGCGACGGGTCCCTGTTTCGAATCCTAATGTTTGAATGGTGGGACAGAATATGTAAGAAGCGAATTCGGATTTAATTTATACCATTTGTTGGGCCAATGAATGAGGAGGAAATCAATTTTCCATCCTTCCTTTGATCTCCGCGCAAGAAAGGCAAACATATGAATGGATTAATCTAGATCCGATACATCTTTGTGGATCTGATAATGGAGTTTTCTCGCTTTTTTGGAATTTATTTTGGTGATGTGAGGTAACATTACGGTTAAAACTTCGTCATCCAAATGCATAGCTTTGAATATATGTTTACGATGTCTTTTGAAATTAATCATACCTTGTCATCCATAAGTTAATTGAAAAGTGAATCCGTATCCCCTCCAGCAAATCATACAAATGTGCGATTCTTGATAAAGGAAAACGTTACGGTTCAATTATCCATATGACTTTCTGAATTCATCAAGATTAATACAAAGGGATACGATTATAAAGCTCTCCTGTGAATACCGGAGATGATGTGTCAATTTAATAGTGAAATCTGAATTAATATATTAGAAGTAATTTCCCTGCTTCTACTGAATATCCAGAGTAACTCTGATTTTTAATTGGATGTACATATCATTATCCACATCTGTTATCTATGAATGAACAGAATCTGTTTACAAGTTTTGCTATATTAAATTTATACTTTTGCTTTTTTAATTTGGCCAGCATCGACAAGTGATTTATTTTTGAGAGAAATTTATTCATACCCCGTTCGATAAATAAATCGGTATTTTTTTAATTCATTCGATGCTTCTTATGTTACCAGGTTGAGTTTCTGGCAATTTATAGCGATTGAAGTTTAAAAGTTAAAGGAGCGTAGCATAGAAAAATACCGATCTGATCGTACATGATTCGTATCAATTGTATTACATAGTCTCAAAGCTGACGTATCTAGATTCTTCTACTGCTTTTGGGAGAGCCCTTCGCTTTTATAGGGTAATTTGGTGGTTTATTTTTATTTAAATTTGACGCTTTTTATTTTTAATTTTATAGCGGAATTATGAATTATTTATAAATAACTCAATTGTAACAAGATTCAGCCTATGAAGCATATCCTGTAGAATCTGAGCAAAGGTTTTTCAATAAAGAGAGAAAATGTGTCAACATTTTCTCAATGTTGACGATAAGTTTTAAAAATAAATGCAGCAATAGAATTAAATTGACCGCAATGACTGTTTTCTTGCTCATTGAGTATTAATTTGTTTGCAAAATCACTCCTTGGTCTATAATTCCTGCCCAAACACCAAGTGGCAATTTGAGAGCTTAATTTAGGCCAAGAAGTAATTTCGGAAAATTGGGAGAATAACTCACCTCAAATTAATCTATGAAAGGTCAAATAAGTATTTTTTTCAGTGTAACTCCTTCCATAGGGGACTCTCTTTGAGTTAAAGGAAAAGCGGTCTTTTCGGCAAAAGCCATCCGCCTCTTCCTACGTTAATTTTTTCCCACCACCCGAAAGTTAGAAGTGACCGGACCGTAATACATTTCTGCCGTTCCTTTTTAAAGTACGAGGTAGCATTTCGAAGTCTCCGCGGCGATGAAAGAAAGCGTGACATACATAAGTGAAAAGCGACCGTCTACTTCGGTGGCGATAATTAGTCGAAATTTCCCTCTCCCTTCGCCTCGGTCTCTCTTGCCAATCCAGGACTTCGTTCGGCTTTCATTTTAATTCACAGCGAGCGCCTTACCCCTTCCCCCGCTTCTCCTTTCGTCGTTTAACACCGTCCATCCTAATCAACAAAGAAAGGTTTAAGAAAGCCTCGCATTGTCTCCCGGATCTCAACCTTTTTTCTCCTCTAACCTTTTTTACTCGGGGGAAAATTTGTCTCTTTCCAGATTCCTCCCACTCCGTTCTCTTTCCCATCGTCGCCCATATTTCTACCTCGTATTCTTTTAATTGCCACCGATCTCCTCTCTCGTTCTTCTTCTCTCTTTCTCACGCCATTTGTAAAAAATATTAGGGTAGCATCTCTCGCGTTCATTCTGCAGTACAAGCGTTGGGCCATAAGTTTCCTTGCGAATTTTTTCTGCCTCGTCCGTATATCTTTTCCTTTGAACTGTCCGTAATAATCGTCTTTCAGCGTAGCCTTCAAGGTACTGTTCTTTTCTCTGATTTTTTTCAATCCACGTATCCGCTAGGAATGAATGAGTGGTACTGAGGATATTTCTTGGCCAAAGTTTTCTTTCCTTAGTAATTCCCGCCAGCGATGCATACATTCCAAGCTCATATTTGGAAGATTGATACAAACAGCGATGTTTATTATCAAACCCTATTATTCACCACCCGTAAGTGGAAAGGTCTCTTAAATATGATTTTCACTTGCCGCTTTATCAGAGGATGTGAGTCAAATCATCACTTCCAAAACATCTACGTTTGCAGATACTGCTATCACTCGTCCATAGTTACCTAATAGTTTAGTTAATATTGTATAATAATAATGCTTTGTATGTTGCAGTTGTTTTAAGCGTTCCTGATACTATATCTCTCTGAATAGAATCTTTTACGTGTATCAGTAGGTGACAGATAGTAGAAAAGTTGTCTCTCATTTACTTTTGTCTCTGTTTCGTTCATAGCTGTGATAGTATGAACGCTTCTGAACCACTAATAGTTCTGAAAATTATCATTTCTTTTGGTCAATTACTATAAAATAAAAAAAAACGTTACTTATAATGTCACTGTGGTGCCCTTATGTGGATGTTTTCTTTTCATTACATTCTGGCTTAGTAAATAATGGTCAAACTAACTTACTCCTCATCATATAAGCGTTATAATAAGCCTCATTTCCTCTCCATAGCTTATTCCAGAAAATTATGGAGGGGTTTTGGACGTAATTAGTTTCCGGATTAACAGCAGGTAGGAATTCCTCATCGGGGGTCTTCAGGAAAAAGTGATTATGAAAATGGCACTCGATAAGACAAAGATAATATGTAATTGTTTGGAAGAAGAATACCTAAGCAAAAGTTTTTTAAAACGATTTTCGGTGTATAGTTTACAATGAAATGGAAGCAAAAGCGTCTCTGTGAAGGAAATTAATTACTATTATATATATAAATATAAACCTTCAAAGTAGGGGGATGGAAGAAATGAGGAAAATTAATTCGGTTGATTAGTTCAGATATCGAAGTGTTGCAAGTATATGAAAGAGGAGACTAATAGCAAAGACGTGAAAGCTACTTTTTTTTAAATAAGTAGAGATGATATTGATAAATCGTATTTTAATATATCTAAGATAATAGGAGATGAGAATTTTCAGTCACAGAAAAACTATAAATGCATAATGATGATGATAATAATTACAGTTGATATTTGACTAAAAGGACTAATAATAATAATAGTTTCTAATTTATGAAAGAAAGGAAAGAAACAGAAGAATTAGGGTACCAGAAGAGCAGTGCAGAACATTTCAGATCGATAATGCATAAAAATATTGACTTATTGAAAAATAAAAAAATCAGTATAGTATTTAGGTTAACTTCCACTTCATAGTTGAAGTTAATTTCATGGAAAGCGGAACATTTTGAGATAAAAATTTTGCGCTAGTTATCTTATAGTTGACTGTATAAAATGTCGCAAGAAATATCCATCACACTGTGAGAGGAATATTTAATATAAGGTTCCTTCGAAATGGATCGTCTTTCGTGGTAATATTCGAAGCCTCAGCGATTTAACGTGTTAGTTATTTTCCATCCTGGACTACGCTGGCTCTGTGGCTTCTTCGGTGGTTAAAGTTCTATGAAATTTCCGACCCGATTTCACCGTATATTACGAAGTTTTAGAATGCAATCTCACTTTTGTTTTGTTTTCGGCTACCGTACTTCTTCTCTGATGAAGAGTTTCCATCAGATACTCAGTTTAAAAAAGGATTCGGTGCACGGGCTCCTCATTAACCGCAGATTTCGGTTCTCTTGGTTAATACACTGCGGAATACTTACTAAACCACAGGGCCCAGTCTAACATTTACGAGGCCCCGCATATGCTACTACTCTGAAATATTCTTTCGTAATTGCTTAAAATTACGAGGAAATTCGCGAATTTTTCAGGATTCCGCATTTTTTAATAATATAGAGAATTATTACAATTCCCAGGTAAGGGTTTTTGTATATACAAGGGCTAGGATAAGCGGGAGCAAACTTACTGTTAACATTTTCTGATTATTTCATATCAGAAGGACATTTTCCTTAATTTTTGGTTCTTACTCTTCATGCGCCTATCTACACGATATATTTTTCACA